>CM038611.1:7994679-8115933 GCA_021533255.1 Ceriops tagal | reverse complement strand
CAAATTTAGATCAGCCATTATCTTCTTAATCCATATAACTTGATTTATAGCTGAGGCAGCAGCAATGTACTCTACTTCAGCTGTAGATTATACAACAATACTTCGCTTTTTAGAGCTCCAACAGACCACTGCTGAGCTAAGAGAGAAGATGTGTCCTGAGGTACTCTTTATATCATTAAATGATCCGGTCTAATTACTGTCGGTGTAACCCTGCAAATTGAAGCTTACTGAATTTTTGAACATCAGTCTAAGTTTAGTTGTGCTTTTGATATATCTCAGTACTCTTTTGGTAGCTTTAAGATGTACTTCAGAGGGATCTTGCATGAACTTAGCCAGCATGCTCATTGAGAACATGATATAAAGTCTAAAAGCAAAAAGGTATAGCAGGCATCCAACCAGTCTCCTGTGTTCACTTGCATTTGTCTTTGGTGAACCATCTTACTTCTGCAGTTTAACCCCACAAGTACATGGGTTGGGGCCTCCTTGTAATTAGCATATGAAATTTCTACAAAATATGCCTTGCATAATTCTCGAGTCACCAGAATACCTTTCTGGGATTGATAAATTTGCAAGCCCAGGAAGTACTTCATCTTTCTAGATCAGTCATCTCAAATTTCTTTTTCAATTCTGTTTCAACTTGTTAAACAAGAGAGTAGCAATCTCCAATGATCATGTTGTAATCCACATAGAGGGAAATGTAAAGGCTATGAGTTGCTCCTGTCCTTACATAGAGAGTTGCTTCTAATAGGCTTATGGAGCCGTACGGTGGTGGCTAACACTGCGTTTCAAATACTGCATTTGGTTTCACCTTTTGGTTCAGCAAAGCAGGTGATAGGCGACCGTGAAGCTTTCGTCTTTCTTTTCGGTGACAGTCTTTTTGGGCTTTATGGGCTTTCTCCGATAAACTGCCCATGTCTCTGGGGGTGGGGCGCTGCCGAGGTTCATTTCGAAATCCTAGTCATAAATAAAGGGAAACTTTGAAGTTTTTTGTTTCGAGTGGGTGGTGAATCTGGTTGTTGTGATATTGTTTTGTTGAATTACAAATTATATATCTTTTCTTAGAATTAAAATCTAAGACCTTGAAAATAGAGAAGATACCAAAACTTAGACCTTTGTATTTTCCTCTAGTTCGTTGATTAGTACTATAATGATCTACTAGCATGTGGGGGAATTTGTGCTTACATATGGTGCTGGCTGGTGCTTACAGTTGGCTATTCTTTTACTCGGTCAAAGTTTTTGACAGTTTTAATTTGAGATTATCTCGCTCACACTTTCAAGTTTAATTTGAAAGCTTCTTGCTAAATTTTTGGGATAAGATTATGAGCAGCCAACGAAAAATTGTTAGGAGAGTAATTCAGGTCCTCTTGTAGCTAAATTTTTGAGATAAGATTATGAGCAGCCAACGAAAAATTGTTAGGAGAGTAATTCAGGTCCTCTTGTAGTATCTCACTGCTGATTACGAGATTATAATAAACTATTTAACAAAATACTAGCAGTTTCTTAGTACATAACCCACATTCCACAAAATAAAAGTACCTAACCACTAATTACAAAATTACTAGTTGCTGCCACTTGACAAAAAAATAAAAATCTATGCCCCTCCTTAATCACTTAATTTAGCTTATCATACTCTACTCACAAATATTTTTGTTTTATTGTCTTTGTTTAGGAATAATTGAGACAAATAAAATGAAACCTAAAAGTGTGAGTGAGATAATCTCAAATTAAAACGGTTAAAAACTAAGAGAAAATTATATGGTATAGTTGCTTGTGAAAAATTAGTTACAAATTGAAAAAAAAAAAAAAGGAAAAAAATTCTTTTAATTGTTTTTTTGTTCTATAATATTTTCTATGGTCAAATTTTTCAGAACAATATTTCCTAGGTTTTTTGTTTTTTTCCTTTTTCAACCTCAAACAATATGTTAGTAGCCAACAGCTGATAATAAAATACAAGAAGTAGCCTAAATACTGCTAATTGCCAAAAACGAAAATCTAGCCCCTCCTTATCCAATTCTATCTCAATTCTCAACACGAGCTTCCTAGCAACGGATGGGGAGGAATTAGTTCTGAAACTGAAATGATACCGAACCGGCCGGTGGTCTGTTGTGCTAGTCATAAATAGTGGAATCTAGTTTCAGCAAAAGAAGGCAAAATATGGCATCCGTGAGGAAGATCAAGCTAGGCTCACAAGGGCTAGATGTGCCGGCGCTCTCATTCACCACACAATCAACAGTGGCATCACTTTTCTTGATACCTCTGACATCTATGGCCTCTTCACAAGTGAAATCCTTATTGGAAAGGTACCTGTATTTCAATTTTAGTATAATATTATTATCGACCATTTTATTTCATAATCATCATTTGACTACACTAAAATCGAATCATCGTATGATCAAATTAATCGTCTTGCTACAAACAAACGGTTACTAAGAGAATTTTGAGAGATTTGTTCGAGCTTTTTGAACTGCTCTCTGTCTCCACTTGGCTAAGTCAGTCCAACTGGTTGGTTTCTTAATATTTCAATGAAACAGTAGTAGGTCTCTTCCTTGTAATATATTACCAAAAAAAAAAAAGAAAAGAAAAAACAAAGAAAGAGAGAATGTTTATGGTCATAACTGCAGGCATTGAAAGGAGGATGGAGGGAGAAAGTTCAATTAGCCACAAAATTCGGGATAAAAGGCGCGGATGGTAAGATGGAGGTGCGAGGGGATCCTCCTCATGTGAGAGCTGCTTGTGAGGCCAGCTTGAAGCGGCTTGAAGTTGATCATATTGATCTTTATTACCAGCATCGTATTGATACTACCGTTCCCATTGAAGTCACGGTTTGTGCTTTTTCTTTTCTTTCTTTCTTTCTTTTTTTTCCAATCCAAACCTGTTTATAGTTGAGCCAATTGATTTTGCACTCATACCCAATGTTTGTCTGGTTTTGCACCTATTTTAGCAGGTCTTTTAGTATACCACAGTTTATCTTTCTCTAATTAGATTAAAATGACCATTTTTTTAGCCATATATGTGACCAGAAAAAAAATGAAATACTTGCCGTGAATATATCAAGATTGTTGAGTTGTTTGAAACTTTAATTTATCATGCCATTAAGATCTAGCAATGTTCTCTGGTGTGATACATAGATGGGGAACTAAAGAAACTAGTTGAGGAAGGGAAAGCAAAGTACATTGGCCTATCAGAGGCCTCCGCTTCAACGATCAGAAGGGCACATGCGATTCATCCAATAACTGCCATTCAGTTAGAGTGGTCCTTATGGTCAAGAGATGTTGAGAAAGAAATAGTCCCTACTTGCAGGTGGATTTGGATACACACAATGCCAAGTCCATGTTTTAGCATGGTAAAAATAAGTTTATAGAAAATTCAAGACATTAAATTGATATTTGCTCTAAATCAATTTACTTTTTTCTATTTTCTTATTCTTAAATACCAAAATGATATCTTCAAATTCCACACACACACACACACACACTCACATATTTCTTAAATTAAGATGATAATTTTTTTATATTCAAATACATTATTAGAATTTATAATATCATTTTGTACATAGGTAATTTAAAAAAAAACTTTGTAACTTTCAAAATCATTTTTTTTTCAATGTATTTTGTAAGTTTTTAATTGATTAAAAGAGATTTAAAGAATGTAGAATTTGTATTGAAATATAATTACATAATTATAAGGATTTCTCTGTTAAAAATCTTTTGATTTTATATAAATATTTTATTAGTATTAAGAAAAAAGAAATTGTTTAAACATATTTCTTCTTCTTTTTTTTATTTGCTAGTACTAACATATCATTAAAATTTAATAGTAAATTTACTGAAATGTTTGAAAGGTAGTTAATAATTCATTAATATTTTTAGTCTCTTAAGGGAACTTGGAATTGAGATTATAGCATACAGTACTCTAGGATGGGGATTCTTTTTCTCAGGACCTAAGTTAGTGGAAAAGCTGGCAAATGGTGACTCTCAGAAGGTTAGCAACTGATGTCTGAGATTGTTAATTAGAGTCTATATGAAAACCTGTCTGACTGAGCAATAACAAATTAAGTTCAATAGCTCTAGGTGATGTGGAGAAAAATAGAAAACATGACTAATTAATTTTTTTCTATTTTTTATTTTTTATTTTTGGTTTTTTTTGTCTCCCCAGGACATGCCTAGGTTCCAAGCTGAAAATTTGGAGCATGGGTTAATGGAATTGCAGGGAGGAAGGGTTGCACATCAACATAGCTAGCTGTCACAAGGATACATTGATCTGGCCCATCCATGTATCCTTAAGGTGCAAATTCGGGCCAAGACTAAACCGTTATGGGTTGCCTAGCCCATTTGCTATCTACGGAAGGTCCTAGAAGCATGCGGAATGTGCCACAATTGCCTAGATAATTCTAGAAGGGACCATATCTAAAATAATCCCTGTATATACCTAAAATATTTCTTATCTAGAATAATCCTTGTATATGCCAAGAATATTCCTTTATAAGACTTTCTTTTGAGTTGTATAAATAGGTCACTCCTCTCATTTGTATAGCACGAATCCTTTCTTAATACAAGTTCACTTGCAAAGTTCTCTTGTGCTCTTTCTCTCTTTAGCACTTCCAACTCACTTATTTGCCTCTCACAAGTCTTTCGCTGATTCGCTCAAACTCTCTAAGGCTTTACTTAGCTCATCTTCTCTCATAAGATTGACTAAGTGACGTGCGGGTTAGCACGTTTAAAGCCTAACTCCGTGACAAGTGGTATCAAAGCAAGATATTCCTAGTTTCTACTTTGTTCTTGTTTGAATTGTGAATATGGCAGGTTAGGAAGGATTTGTTAAGATCGCTTTCAATGAGCAACAAGCGGAGCAAGAAGCTTGTGGGCGTGAAGAGCTGCGTGCTCCAGCCAAATGTAGCAAGTCCAAGGCTCTAGCAAAGGAAACCATGGACTCTCATGTTGGTAACTTGGAAAGGAGCGTCATTGATATAAACTCCCTTGTAGGAGACCTCAACAATCAAGTCGATAACTTGATCCATGAGAATGCAGAGATCACACAAGCTGCCAAAGTCATGATCGAAGAGTTTAGCTACTCGTTTAGGGGAGAAATACGCTCCTTGAATCAAGGTTTGTTTAACCTTCGCGAGTTTGTTGAGGGAGAGATTCACGATCTCCGTAGGGAGATGGAGTCTCTACATCAAAACAACTTATTTGCTAGTACGACTGCCACTACTAGTACCACTGCGGTACATGGCTTGAAGGTCCCGAAGCTTGCCATGTACAACGACACACACAATGCTACTGTCGTGGAAAACTTCTTGTTCGGCCTTGAACAATACTTCGAGGCCATGAGGGTTGTTGACGACCTGGCCAGGATAGGCAACGCCCCAATCTTCCTAAGAGATGCTGCCCAACTTTGGTGGAGATGGAAGCACTCTGAACGGGAGAAAGGCTTGTGTGTAATCGACACTTGGGAACAATTCAAGGCTGAAGTGTGTAGGTACTTTGTGCCTCACAATGTGGACAATGAAGCTAGAGGAAAGCTACCACGCCTATGTCAGACAGGCAGTATTTCTGACTACATTAAGGAATTTACTACCCTCATGCTTGAAATTGAAACGTCCGATAGGGAGCTTTTCTTTTACTTTAAAGATGACTTGAAGGATTGGGCAAGAGTTGAGCTGGATAGGCGTAATGTGCAAACCCTGAATGCTACCATTGCCGCTGCTGAAACCTTTGTCGACTACTCCGTTCACTCCAAAAGCAAGAAGCCGAACTCTGGCAAAAGTGGGGGAGAGAAAATCGAGCATAAGATGCAGGACTTTGGCCGTAACGAGGGGGGACAATAGAAACCCTCAAGTGACCATCCCAAGCATGAGAAGAAGTCTATGGGTAAGCACAACTCGACTAATCCTTCTAGACCCTATTTCATTTGTGACGGACCGCACTGGGTAAAGGACTGCCCTAAACATAAAGCCATGAATGATGGCTGTACTTGACCCAGAAAAGGCCGACGAAGAAACCCAAGCTGACATAGGATCTATCCAGCAATTGGGTAATCTCTCAAAGTGTTTCTCCCCAACAGTCACCAAGGAGAAAGGACTGTTGTATGCTGATCTTGCTGTTGAAGGTAAATCAGTTTGTGCGATGCTAGATATGGGGGCAACGCACAACTTCATGGATGTGCAAGAGGCCAAACGTCTAGGCCTCACACCAATGAAGGGAAACAACACCATCAAAGCGGTATATTCGGAAGCAAGGCCTGTCCAAGGCGTAGCACACGGAGTTGTTGTCTAAATTGGCGAATGGACTGGTAAGTTAGACTTTACCGTTGTTCCCATGGATGATTTTAAGATGGTGTTAGACTTTACCATTGTTCCCATAGATGATTTTAAGATGGTATTAGGTCTTGCATTCTTTTGTGAAGCCTTGGCTTTTCCTATTCCTGCTTCACGTTCTTTTGTTATTGTCGAAAATCGTAAGATCCGTGTAGTTTCCTTGAAATGTAAAGAGAGATCTCAACCATCGATGATCTCGGCCTTGCAATTCAAACGAGGTCTTAAGTTAGGTCCTGCCTACATCTTTACCATAAGGGAACTAAGCGATGGGGAAGACGTAGCATCACCAACTCCCACACTGTCAAAACCCATTCAGGCTGTCCTTACCAAGTTCAAGGACGTCATGCCTTTTGAATTACCAAAGAAGCTTCCACCAAAGCAAGATGTGGATCACCACATTGAGCTGGAACCCAATGCCAACCCTTCTGCCATGGGTCTTTATTGCATAGCACCTCCAGAGCTCACTAAATTGAGGAAGCAGCTCCACGATTTGATTGATTCAGGCTATATTTGACCATCGAAAGCCCCATTCGGTGCCCCAGTCCTCTTCCAAAAGAAGAAGGATGGATCGCTACACATGTGTATTGACTACTAAGCCTTGAATAAGGTCATTATCAAGAACAAGTATCTGATCCCCTTGATAGCTGATCTCTTCGACCAATTCAAGAAGGCAAGGTACTTCACCAAGCTAGATTTGCGATTGGGTTACTACCAAGTCCGTATAACACAAGGTGATGAGCCAAAGATGACCTGTGTAACATGCTACAGAGCGTTCGAGTTCTTGGTCATGCCATTTGGCCTCACCAATGCACCAGCCACCTTCTGCAGACTCATAAACAAGGTACTACATCCTTTCCTTAACAAATTCGTGGTAGTTTATTTGGATGACATCGTTGTGTACAGCAACACACTTAAGGAGCATGTTGCGTACCTTAAGCAAGTCTTCCAAGCTCTACGGGAAAACAAGTTATTTGTCAAAAAGGAGAAATGCTCATTTGCCAAGCAAGAGGTGGACTTCCTTGGTCATCGAATCAAGGATGGTAGGCTTTTGATGGATCCAGTGAAGGTGCGAGCCATCCAATAATGGGAGCCTCCAACCAAGGTCCCAGAACTACGATCCTTCTTGGGACTTGTTAACTACTATCATCAGTTCATCAAGGGATACTCTGCTGTAGCCGCACCCTTAACCGATCTGTTGAAGAAGAACCACACTTAGCATTGGACGGAGGAATGCCAAGTTTCCTTTGAGAGATTGAAGGAAGTAATCTCCGAGGAACCTGTTATGGTGCTACCGAACTATGAAAAGCCTTTCAAAGTCCACACTGATGCGTTAGACTTTGCCATTGAAGGAGTCTTAATGCAAGATAGGCATCCCATTGCCTATGAAAGTCACAAGTTGAACGACATGGAGAGACGGTATACCATTCAGGACAAAGAGATGATTGTCGTCATCCACTGCTTGCGCACTTGGAGATACTATCTCCTTAGAAGTAAGTTCATAATCTTGACCGATAATGTTGCTACTAGCTACTTCTAGACCCAGAAGAAACTTAGCCCCAAGCAAGCTCGTTGGCAAGACTTCCTGGCAGAATTCGACTACACGCTGTAATATAAGCCGGGTCAAACCAATGTAGTTGCTGATGTGTTGAGTCGAAAGGCGGAACTAGCGGCCCTTGCTGCTAGTAACCCTAAGAGCGACCTCCTTGAATGAATCAAGGAAGGTACCGGACAAGACAAACTGGCCAACAATCTATTGAAATTACCTAGCGAGGGGAAGACTCTTCGATTTTGGGTGGATGATGGAGTCCTAACAATGGTTGAAAATCAAGTCTTCGTGCTGAAGTGGGGAAACTTACGAAAGGAGATCCTTAAGGAATGCCACGATTCCCTATGGGCTGGTCACCCAGGTATGCCACGAACCCTTACTTTTGTCCAACAACATTATTTTTGGCCACATATGCATACAGACGTTGAGGCCTATGTGCAAACTTGCTTGGTTTGTCAACAAGACAAGGTAGAATAGCAGCCATCAGCTAGCCTACTTGAGCCACTACCCACTCCCGAGAAGCCTTGGGAAAGTGTCTCAATGGATTTTATTGTGACTCTACCAAAGTCCGAAGGGTGTGGAAGCATCATGGTAGTAGTCGATCGGTTTAGCAAGTATGGCACCTTCATTCTAGCCCTTACTGATTGCAAGGTGGACAAAGTTGCTCGCTTGTTCTTTAAGAACGTAGTAAAGATATGGGGCGCGCCAAAAGGCATAATCAGTGATAGAGATCCCCGCTTTACGGGCAAATTTTGGCGCGAGCTGTTCAAGTTGCTGGGAACCGAGCTGAACTTCTCGACAAGCTTCCATCCTCAAAGCGATGGGCAAATTGAGTGAGTCAATGCCTTGCTTGAACAATACTTGAGGCACTATGTCAGTGCTCACCAACGAGATTGGGCGAAGCTACTCGATGCTGCCCAATTCTCATACAACCTTCAGAGAAGCGAGTCCATGACCAAAAGCCCATTTGAGATTGTCATGAGACAACAACTGCTAATGCCAAGTGCTATTACCTCTCCCTACACTGGCAACAACTCGTCTGCCTTTAAGTTTGCAAAGGAATGACACAAAGAAGTGGACATAACAAGGGCTTGCCTTGACAAAGCGGCCAAGAAGATGAAAAGATGGGCTGACTCCAAACGTCGCCCAAAGGACTACACAACGGTAGACATGGTGATGGTGAAGCTGCTGCCCAACCAATTCAAGTCTTTACGTAAGGTACCTAAGGGCTTGGTACGGAAGTACGAAGGGCTATTTCTTATCATTAAATGTGTGGGAAAGGCTGCCTCTCAAGTCCAACTCCCTCCAAAGCTGAAGATCCACAACGTTTTCCATGTAAGTCTTCTAAAGCATTTCTATGGAGACGAAGAGGATCCTAACCGAAATAAGTCCAAGCATGCTCCAACGGCTGTGGTCACTGAATTCAACAAAGAGATGTAACACATCCTTGCTGACCGAGTGATCCGGAGAAGAGAAGTTCCTAACTACACTGAGTACTTAGTGAAATGGAAAGATTTGCCAGACCACAAGGCTAGTTGGGAACGAGAGGACCAGCTTTGACAATTTGCCGATCACATTCGGCAATTTAAGGCTGAAAATGTGACGAGGATGTTGTAGAATTAAGTGGGGGAGGATGTCACAAGGATACATTGATCCGACCCATCTATGTATCCTTAAGGTGCAAATTCAAGCCAAGACTAAACCTCTATAGGCTGCCTAGCCCATTTGCTATCTACAGAAAGTCCCAGAAGCATGCAGAATGTGCCACAATTGCCTAGATAATTCTGGAAGGGACCATATCTAGAATAATCCGTGTATATACCTAGAATTCCTTATCTAGAATAATCCTTGTATACACCAAGAATATTCCTTTCTAGGACTTTCTTTTGAGTTGTATAAATAGGTCACTCCTCTCATTTATATAGCACGAATCATTTCTTAATACAAGTTCACTTGCAAAGTTCTCTTGTGCTCTCTCTCTTTAACACTTCTAACTCGCTTATTTGCCTCTCACAAGTCTTCCACTGATTTGCTGTTCACAAGATTGACTAAGTGCCGCACAAATTAGCACGTCTAAAGGCTAACTCCGTGACATAGCGCTAGCATGGTTACACCATCAAGGGAATGATGTGTGTCCCATACCAAGAACCACCAAAATTGATAACCTTAACCAAAACATTACGGCCTTGGCTGTGAAACTAACCCCAGAAGAAATGTTTGAACTCGGATCCATTGCTTCAGCGGATGCCGTAAAAGGTGGTAGGTACGCTGACGGCATCCTTACTTATGAGAATTCTGAGACTCCACCCTTGTCGTCATGGAAAGCCACGTGAAAGAGAGCTTGGTTCACGGCTTCAATAGTTATTTAGGAAATAAGTGTTCCTACCGGCTTTCATTATAAGGAATCTTGTAAGTGAACGTTGTATGAAAGAATGGGCTTTACTTGCCTCAAAGACTATTGTGAGAGTTTATGTGTAATTAATAAAAATAATATTAAAAAATAAAATAATTTTTTGTATTTGTATATTTACAATAAAATTTGAACCGCGAAGCAAGCTAAGTGTGACGGAGTCTCACGTCGGAAAGGGAGAAAAAATAATGGCCCGTCACGTAAGCCTTTCTTCCTCCAGTTGCACTATAATAATTGATTAACTTGCTTTCTTTTGGGGTCTTCAAGAAAATGTTTCTATGACGGGATAATCGAGACTTGTACGCCTAAAAGTGTAAACCAACATAATGTAAAACAGAAACAGAACGAGGTAAGGGAGCAAGATTCTTCTGCATTTACTCAAACATGAAGGCCATTACCTAAAAGTACACAAAATATGAACAGTGGTGGGATGGTGTTAGGTCCTGCTATGCGCATGTATGCACGAACGAGCTAGTTAATCAAGCATCTGTACAGTAGGGTGATTGGTCGAACGCCTTAACCAAGGAAACGGTTTTGAGACCCATGCTGATGTGCAAGCATTGTTGGAAAGGAGAGAAGATGGACGATGGTCACATGATCCAAAAGGGGCATAGGAAACATAAATGTCAAACATATACATGAACGAAGTTCCCTCAATGTTTAGCCTAACGTGCAAAAGCATAGCAATTTGTACAGAAAAATCATTCTTAACTCGAATTAAAGGCTTACAACTCCTTTCTAGACAATCTTCACTTCAATTTACTCTCATCTGCCTCCTTCTGACAAAAAATCTTTACATTAGCAGCTTTTGAAAATGAGGCGAAAATGATTTCAATGGAGAAAAAAAAACAAAAAACAAAAAGAAAACTTTTCCTTTAAAGCCACAAGGAGGGAACCAGTTATATACAAACTCAGAGCTTAAAAGCCAGCCGGAAAATCAGATCAGAATACTATAACTCTCGTTCTTCGTCTAATGAACCACAGAAGTAAACCTGAGCTGAGCTGCCGGTTGTCAATGGTTGTGTGCATATTCTACACGAATGTTCTTGCCATCCAATAACTAGAAAGAACACCAGAAAGCAAAACATTTGAGAATAAAGAATCCAAAAGGTCCTCGACGGCGTTCATGCAACATACAAGCAAAGCAAAGGAAACCTGACCTGACCGTCCATTTCATTCAAAGCTGTGCTTGCTGCATTTTCAAAAACAAAATGCACAAATCCATACCCTTTTGATTTCCCACTCATGCAGTCACATATTACTTTAACTGTTCGGACACCCTAAAACAAAACAAAAAAGGCAAATACTTACAGAACCATTCCATTCCAGAAACATGTTCAAAAGACAAACTAAATTACCTTTAACTATCTCACCATGCTATCCAAAAGCATCCTTTAGGACAGTTTCATTGGTATCAGAAGAAATTCCTGCAATTCAGATAAGCAGGTAACCTTAAAATCACACCTTAAATTTTTATTGCATTTTGTTTTAATCTTTTCACTTTAGCTATTTGCTTTCTTCCCCCAAACAACGAAATTGATTTTAAGCAACTAAGCCAAACAGAATCTTAAAAACATCAATTTTGATTATGAAGTCAGAAGCTTTGGCCCAAAGAATTAGCCGCCGTATTTGTTATTCTTTGTTTTTTTTTTTTTTGGGTGGAATTACAAAAAACGAGCAAAGGAGGAGAAATAGAAGTAGGAAAGTCACATGCAATAAATAATCTCATGGAAAATTGGCGACCCAATAACCATCTCACCGATGGAGCCGTGCGGTGGTGGCTAACACTGCGTTTCAAATACTGTATTTTGTTATGCTTTTTGGTTCAGCAAGGCAGGTGATAGGCGACCGTGAAGCTTTCGTCTTTCTTTTCGATGACAGTCTTCCTGGGCTTTATGGGCTTTCTCTGATGAACAGCCCATGTCCCCGGGGGTGGAGGCACTGCCGGGGTTCATTTCGAAATCACTAAAGTGCAGTAAGTAACCAAATCAGCTTTAAGTCCTTTCTGGATTAAACTATTCTTGATCTCAACAGCATCCCAAACTCTCTGGCTCTTGCAAAGCCCATGAATTAAAACATTATACATAACTACACTCAATTCACTCCTAGTGGACTCCAGCCAACGAATCATTCCCATTGCCTTAACAAAATCCTTCAACTCACATAAACTTCTAATTACTGCTGTGTGAATATAAATATCGGGCCTTATACCCATACTCAAAATCTCATCAAACAACTTTAAAACCATACTGAATTGGTTACTTATTGCACCTTAGTGATTGGGTTCTACAGAGTGCAAGAGCTTGATGTTGGATTGGAGTTTCTAAATGAGATGATTGAGATGGGGTTTCTGCCAAGCAAAGCAGCTGTTTCTAATGTTAATGTTGAAGAACCTGTTCATGAAGATATGCTAGTTGTAAGGCATGTACTAAGTATTTAGCCTAAAGATGATAATGATGAGGAGCAACGTGAGCACATTTTCCATATAAGATGTTACATTAAAGACAAAGTATGTAGTAAGATTATCGATAATGGAAGTTATACTAATGTTACTAATATTTTGTGGGTAGATAAGCTAAAAATGGACACCTTCAAGCATCCTAAGCTATATAAGTTGCAATGGTTAAATAATTATGGAGAAATTAAAGTAACTAAGTAAGTTTTAGTTGTCATTTCTATTAACAATTATAAGAATTAGGTTCTTTATGATGTGGCACCAATGCATGCTAGTATACTTTTAGGTCGACCATGACAATTTGATAGAAAGGTTACTCATAATGGCCTTAAGAATCAATCATTTTTTGTGATTAATAATCAAGTTATTGTATTAACTCCTCTCAAATCTATTGAAGCATATAAGGATCAAATTAAGATAGCAAAAGAGTACAAAATGAGAGAACAAATAAGAGAATAAGAGGAAAAGAAAAAGAAAGAGAGTGAGAAGTCCATGAAAAAGAGAGAAAGTGAGGTAGAGGGAAAAAATTCAAGTGAAAAGGGTGAGGCCGAGAGAAAAGTTGAAGAGAAAAGTGTGCAAAAATGAGAGAAAAGTAAGAGGTTAAGTGTGTTTGCTAAGAAAGAGAAGGTTAAAAGTATTATGATAGTAAGAAAGAAAAGTGTGTTTGCTAACTTGTATTTATATACAAGAATGTTTATTGTTTATTTAATGATTTTAACTAATCTTTTCGTAGTATGGTTATTACAGTATTACAAGAGTTTAAAGATTTATTCCCCAAAGAAATTCCTTATGGATCACCTCTTTTGAAAGAAACTAAGCTTCAAATAGACTTCATACCTAATACATCATCCTAAACTAACCTGTTTATGGAGCTACTCTTAAGGAAACTAAAGAGATATAAAGGCAAATGGATGAGTTGGTATAAAAGGGATTTATAAGGGAGAGTCTTAACCCATACTTAGTTCCTATCATCTTAGTTTTAAAAAAAGATGGAACATGACATATATGTATAGATTGCTGAACTATTAATAAGATCACTGTAAAATATAAACATCTTATTCCTAGATTAGATGATATGCTTGATAAGTTGCATGGTTCCTATATGCTTTCAAAAATTTATTTAAAGAATGACCACTGTCAAATTTGCGTGAAAAAGGGAGACAAATGGAAGACAACATTTCAAACTAAATATGGATTGTATAACTAATACACCTAATACATTTATAAGGTTAATGAATCATGTCTTACATGCTTTTGTAAGGAAATTTATAATAGTTTACTTTGATGATATTTTATTTTATAGTAAGACTTTGGATAAACATGTGCAACACTTGTATGTTGTGTTTAGTGTGTTAAGAGAGAACCAATTGTATGCTAATCTCAAAAAGTGTACATTTTGCATAAAATCTATTGAATTTTTTTTTTGGCTATGTTGTTAGTTCACAAGGAAATGCATGGATAAGGAAAAGGTAAAGGCAATAAGGGATTGACCTACACCTAGGAACGTGAATGAGGTAAAAAGCTTTCATGGTTTAGTAAATTTTTATCAAAAGTTTGTTAAAGATTTTAGTTCTATTATTGCACCTTTGAATGAACTTGTTAAAATACATGTTGTTTTTAAGTGGGATAATGTGCAATTTGTTTATGATAAATGTATTACTTGTAAGCAAGTAAAGGTTAAAATTAAACCATATGGCTTGTACACACCTTTACCTATGCCTTATCTTAAAATTACCAAGGTCTTAGAGTAGTAAAGATAGCATATTTGTTGTTGTTGATAGGTTTAACAAAATGACTCGTTTTGATTTATGTTCTAAAACCAATGATGCATTACATACTGTTGATTTGTTCTTTAAGTAACGCATTTACATGGTTTGCCAAGAACTATTGTTAATGACAAAGATGTTAAGTTCTTAAGTCATTTTTTGGCACACTTTATAAAATAAATTGGAAACTAAACTCTTATTTTCTAATATTGCGCATCCTCAAATGAATGGACAAATTAAATTAATTTATAAAACAGTCACTATTTTGTTATATGTTATCATTCAAAAGAACTTAAGGCAATGGGAAAAGTATTTACCATATATTAAGTTTGTTTGTAACAAATTTGTTCATTCTACTACTTCCTCGTCACCTTTTGAAGTTACTTATAGTTTCAATCTTTTAACTCATTTGGATATTTTATTTTTGCCTACTAATAACATACTAACATTGATAGTAAGAAAAAATGTATATGAAGGATTTACATGTTAAGGTTTAAGTAAACATTGAAAGAATAAATGAGCAATGTGCTAAGTAAGTTAATAAGGGGCGTATAAAGGTTGTCTTTGAATTTGATGATTGGGTGTGGGTGCATATAAGGAAGAAATAGTTTCCCCTACAAAGAAGGTCTAAATTGTAACCTCGAGGAGATTGGCCTTTTAAAGTCTTAAAAAGAATTGATGATAATGCCTACAAGCTAGATTTACGAAGTAATTATGATAATGTTAGTGTTACTTTTAAGATTGCTAATTTATCTTTATTTGATAAAGGTGATTTAAGGACAAATTCATTCAAGGAGAGGGGGAATGATGAAGAACAAAGTTATGATCAAGTGTAACAAAGCAAATATTTTGAAGATCCTTTGCAAGGAATTGGTGGTCCAATAACTAGGACAAGACAAAAAGGATGAAAAAGCTTTACAAGGCTTAATCATAGAGTTGCATGACAAAGAGGCTACTTTAGAAAATTCTAAGACTATTCTAAAAGTTTTTAATGTTACATCAAGGATAATTACTTATCTTTATGTACAAAATAATGGACAAGATTCTGAACTTAAAGAACAAAACTTAAAGCCTATAATATAAGTTCAAGCCATATAATTAAGTTAAGGAAAAAATTAATTTGCATAATTAGTTGCATTAAAAGGCCTATTTTTATTTTAGTTTGCTAAATTTTAAGTTAAGGCTAAATATATATGTAAAAAGGCTTAACTTGTTGGGTTAATTTAGACTTGTAGGTTTGGTCGAGTCTTGATACATTAATTAGGGTCTTTACTTTGAATTTAAGCCTAGTTATCATTAGTTGTAGTCTTTTAAGGATTCCTACATCAAGGTAGATTTGTAGTTCTTAATTAAGGATCTCCTATAATTAAGATCTTTCCTATATAGGTATGTTAATAAACACCTTTTTCTTATAGGATTGTGATGTTTATATGTCTATATAAAGGTTACAACTATGTAAAATGGGAATGAATAAAATTGAGATATTTTTTAGCAAGTTTTGCTTTGCTTTCCCCTGTTTTGTAATAATACATTGTCTTGACTTATTAAAGGAGTGATAAACCTTTGTGACATCTTAAGATTAGGGCTTTTAAGACTTAGTTTCATTAGAGTTCTAATCTGATCAATCCAACTTGTTTCCTAACTTTCTAAGGTGTGCATAACAATTTGATTTAAGAGTTCCTAAGGCAGGTCGCCTAGTGAGTTTTTTTTTTTTATCAATTTAGTATACCATAGTTTATATTTCTCTAATTAGATCCAAATGATCAACTTTTAGCCATATATATGACAAGAATAAATCAAATGCTTGCTATGAATATGTTGAGATTATTAAGTTGTTTAAGGATTTATTTTAACATGCCATTAAGGCTTAGCGATGTTCTTCAGCATGATATAAATAGGGAAAGAAACTAGTTGAGGAAGGGAAAATGAAGTATATAGGCCTATTAGAGGCCCCTGCTACAGTGATTAGAAGGGCATATATGATTCATCCAATAACTATTATTCAATTGAAGTGGTCCTTATGGTTAAGAGATGTTGAGAAAGAAATAGTCCTTACTTTTAAGTAAGTTTGGATGCACATAATACCAAGTCTATGTTTTAACCTGGTGATAATAGGTTTAAAGAATTTATAATGTTATTGAATTGATATTTGCTCAAACTCACTTTTCTTTTCTCTATCTTCTCATTCCTAATTATTGAAATGATGCCTTCAGATTCCATATATATGTGTGTGTGTGTGTGTGTGTGTGTGTGTGTGTGTGTGTGTGTATTTTAAATCAGGATGATAACTTTTCTTACATCAAAATGCATAATTAGGAGTTATAACATTATTTCTTACAAGTGTAAATTTTTCTTTAAAAACACTACAGCTTTCAATATTAATCTTCTTCAATGTTATGTAAGTTTTTAACTACTCAAAAGAAGTTTAGAAAATGTATAATATATAGAGGAATATTGAATCTATATTGGAATATAATTGCAAAATTATAAGAATTTCTCTATTGGAAATCTTATTGATTATGAGATGGAATCTAGTGACTCCATATTATAAATATTATGTTAATCTTAGGAAAAAAAAATTACTTAAACCTCCTTCTTCCTTTTTGTTTTTTAATCGTTAGTACTAACATACCATTGAAATTTAGTAGTGGATTTGTTGGAGTGTTTGAAGAGAAATTAATAATTCATTAATGTGTTTTCTTTCTCCTAGGAACTTTAAATCAAGATTGTAGCATACAGCCCTCTAGGATGAGGATTCTTTTCCTTAGGACCTATGTTGTTCTCACAGCCTTGTATGGGTTGTAATTGTTGTTAATTAGGTTTAAGTGTGCAAGAAAGTAAAGTCATATGGAAGGGTAAGAAGGTAAATCCATATGAAAGGGTAAGAACGTAAATCCGCATGGAGGGGCAAGAAAGTAAATCCACCGCGTAAAGGCAAGAACATAAATCTGCCATTAAGCCCTATTAGGGTTTCATGGAAGAGATATATAAAGACCTTGGAGGACAAAAATAGGGCAGGGGCCAACACAATTGAATACACGGCAAAAACACAAAAGTGTGTGGACAGCCAAATAGAGAAAATAGAAAAACACAATATACAACCAAAGTACAACGCAAGAGAACGACAGAATAGGAGTCGGCAATATTGAGCATTCAGCAAAACCTAGACAACCGACTAACCAAAGAGAACACCAAACCCTACACAGAAGAACACCACCTACAAAAGAAAAGAGTAGTCATAATTGAACAGTGTCATTGGAAATTGAACAGTGTATTCAGCAGGGCAAAACCTAGAGAGAGAAATCGTCAAACACTTGGAAGAGAGAGAGAAAACGGTAGCCGTCGACGGGAAGGAGAGAGACGGTCGACGACCAGGCTGAACGAAGAACAAAGGTGGACAACCGAAACAATTGAGCAGCCATCGACGTGAAGGAGAAGAAAATGTAGCCATCGACAGTCGAAAAATCGAGCAAAAACGGCAAATAGTTTGAGAGAGAAGGAGGCGGCCGAAGGGGGGTTGAACGTTGAACGTAAGACAACCGACGACTGAAGGGAGGCTGAACGTTAAACGTAAGACGACCGAAAGGCGATTGAGGAAGGTGACGAGAGAGTGAAAAACCAGTCCATCGGAGTGAGAAACTCGACACGACTTGATTGTCAAAGGTGGGTGGACGACAAAGACCTATATGGCCAGATTAGGAAAAGAGAGAAACTCGACGGCCAAATTGAAGTAGATCGGCAGGAAGAGAGAGAAACCCGACGGTAAATGAAAAAGTGAAATCCAGTAAAAGAGAGAAATTCGGCAGGACGGTGAGAGAAATCTGACGGTAAAAGAGAGAAATCTGGTGATAAGAGAGAGAAATCCGGTTGGACAACAAGAGAGAAAGAAACGGACAGGCGAGCCGTGAGACAGTGAGATCGTGAGACAAGGAGATGGGTGAGACCGTAAGACGGTAAAAGCAGGAATTGTGTGATACAATGTAGAGAAGGAATTTAACGAAGTATTGAACTCAACATATTTCCAGACTTCTCCAAGAGAGGTTAGAGAGCGTTGCGGTGAACTTCTAAGCGGCAGTGGAGCAGCCTTTCAATTCAACAGAGGCAAGACAAGTTAGAAGAAGGGTAGACACAGTAAGTGACACTTTTTGTATTGTACTTACTTAGTAATTACAATAGTGAAAGGAGCAGAGAATTAAAGACATCCATTGTAACCTGAATTCTCAAGTATAATGGATAGTCTCGGTAAGAGAGAGTCCTTACCACCGTGGATGTACATCACGTTGATAGAACCACGTAAATCTCGTGTGTCCTTAATTTGCTTTACGTTCTGTGTTTTGAATTGAGTTGTGAACGCAGCTAAAGTATCAGCCAACCCATAACCTAACGAAGACCTAAACAAGAACATCTGTATTGTCTATTAGGCAAGGTGTCTGAAAGGTGACTTTGGGGACTATTATGATTAGTAGGTAGTAACAGATCTACCTTAGTCGAGTCTGAGAAAGAGTTCGCTTTTAAGAAGAAATTGAAGTTGTTCACTTACCTGTGAATTGTGATTTGTGGTGATACTGATTCACCTCCCCTCTCAGTATCACAAACTAGTAGATCCTAGGGAGAAGTCGGAAACTTCAACCTAAGTTGGTTCAAAATGTGGGAAAAGATGATTAGCAAAAGGTTAGCAACTAGTGTCTCAGATTGTTAATTAGTTTATGTGAAACCTTTCTAGTTGAGCAATAACAAATTAATTTTAATAGCTTCAATTAATATGGATGAAAATAGAAAACGTGACTAATGGAAATGTATCTCCTAAAATGTGACTAATTTGTTCTCTTTGTTTTTTTTTTTCTCAGTTTTTGTGTCTCTCTAGGTAATGGCCAAGTTCCAAGCTAAAAATTTAGAGCACAACAAACATTTATTTGATAAGGTTAACATACTTGCAGCGAAGAATGGTTGCATAACAATGCAATCAACGCTAGCATGGTTGCACCATAAGGGGAATGATGTATGTCCTATACCAAGAACCACCAATATTGATAACCTTAACTTACATTGTTGCCCTAGCTATGAAACTAACCCCAGAAGAAATGGCTAAACTCGAATCCATTAATCCATTGCTTCAACAAATCTTGTAAAAGGTAATAGTTATGGCAATGACATCCTTATAAAAGTGCTAAGACTCCACCCCTATCGTCATGGAAAGCCACGTGAAAGAGAGCTTTGTACCTTTGTTCTTAATTAGTTTGCAACTTCAATAGTTATTTGGAAAATAAGTGTTTATTGAGGTTTTATTATATAAGGATTTTTCTATGTGAACATTGTGTATGAAAGAGTGGGCTTTACATGCTTCAAAGGCTATTTTGAGAGGTGATGTCTAATTAATAAAAATTATATTAAAAAATAAAATAAGATATCTATATTATTTAAATTTCACAATTCCTTTTTTTTTTGGTTAGATAATTGAAATTCTTAAATAAAGCATACATGATTAACTACAAAAAAGAAATTATTAAATATATTAGTATTTCTATTTATTTTATGAGAATTGTAACATAATTATTTATATATTTTGCTGTATTTTTCAAAATAATATATTTTAAGAACTATAATATATAATCTTTTAATAACAATGAGTAATTTTATTCTTAGTGATAAAAAGATCCTTGCAAATTTACATATTTACTAACTTTACATATTTAATGTATACCTATTTTAAATATATTATATATGCACAAAATTTTATTTTATCATTCAATAACCATTTTAATAAAAATTAGAATTCTAAATACAACAAAAATCAACAACTTCATTTATCTTAGAAATAGAAATAAATTTATCTTGTTGATAATTCAAATTAGATTTAATTGTAACTAATTTCATATATATATATTTCAAATATAATAGATCTAACAAACAATTTGTAGGTGAAATTGTAAGAAATTGATAATAGATATAACAATTAATATTAGTTGAAATCTTTTAAGTCAATAAATCCAATAATTCTGAATTTTAAATGGAGGTAAGAAATGACTTTAGTGGGGTCAAAAAATGATTTTCAATAAGGGCAAAAATAGTTTTACGAAAAAATTTACAATTTTTCTTGATAAAACATGGACTTGGTGGGGGTTAGTGGAGACAATTGCTGTCATTCGCTTCCCTTTCCCTCCTTGCTCAATTGTGGTTGTTGTTCTAAAACTTAAAAATATGCCTTTTTGGCTATTGCATGCCATCACAAAGATCAATGGTTTAGTACTTCGCTTAAACTCATTGCCTCTGCAATACCATCATTTTTCTGGTGTAGCCTGAAAAATAAAAGGTCATCAGGATTAATATTCTCGTATACCTCTAAGATAACATTGTGATATGGATTCGTAGATCTAACAACGATTCCCATTAAAACTACAACTTAATTGAGAGGAAGTCAACCTGAAAATCGAAAACCATTTGTTAAAACCTGAGGTGTGTGATGTTTGCCATGCAATCAATAGTGGCATCACATTTCTTGACTTCTCTCACATCTGTGGCACCTTCACAAATGAGATTCTTTCTGGCATCAAGTAGGACTAGTCTCACAAGTTAGAAGAATGATATCTCATTGAAATATATCAGCTAGTACTTTTGAAATTATTTATTAGATGTACAAACGTTCTTCTTGAAAGTTATAAAATACTAAATTTAGCTCAAGGTAGGTTACAAACCAAGTTCTATTAAGTTTTTTCAATAAAACACCACACGATCAAAATTTTTTAACTCGTTCACAAATTAAATGTCCAAGGGAAGCCTCATTCTTGCCAATGCTCAAATCCAATCTCAATAAAGTCAATATTACTTGTTTTGGTTCAATTATAAAATGACTAACTAGGATAAGGATTCTAGACAAGTAAATTTGCATTGCCTTTATCGCCTCACTAGTTCATCAATGTCAACAATTTTATCATTGCATGTGACTATGGTGACATTTTTTCCAATGCGTAAAATGTGCATATTGTTAATCTAGTCCCTAACAATGATCAAAACTTCACATTACCTTTGTTGCCTCACTTTTATGTGTAACATGATATTATAAGAATAGAATTTGGAGAAGTGCTATATTTAAGCAATTTTACTCTATAGAGATACACATTCTAACATTTTCACTTATGACTTTCAAGTAATAATAGAGCAATCTTATACATTTCCAACTCAAAGCCATTGTGACAGAAAAAGAAAAAATAAACACTAAGTAATGTCCCTTTTCTCCTTAAAATGAGACCCAAACTACAATAAAAGTATTGCATTTAAACGTATCTTTTTAGTCTTTAGTAGTAAGCAGTAATATAAATATATGCTCATCTAGATGTTCATACTTATCAAGGCTCGAGAAATAACCTTGGGTATTTAGTTTAGGAGTATCTGATTAGCATGAAGCAGATGAGTTTCAATTATTGAACAAGCATTGCAAATTGCTAAAACGTGGTAATTGAGAATTTAAATAGCTTTAGAAAATGGGAAGATAATGATTTTCCTTGGCTTCAAATTCTTAGAATAAAATTGTATGAAAGCAATGATGACTTGGCCCTTAATAGCATGCTCTTAAAGTCTATTCCAAGAATTCAACAAAAATAAATTTGAAAACTGACAAATAATTTGTAGTTCTCACGTGTGACCCTTAGCATATAGCTTTCAAAGTCTGTCGAAGACATCTATTCATAAAAAGATACAACATATATAAAAAACAATATTAACCTGTAACAAATTGAAAAGCCATTGCAAATGGTTAAGCATCGACTAATTCATTTCCAATTATGTTGACTTATCATACGCTAAATTTGGTGTTATTGTAGGTTTGTTCAAATTATTAGTTATTATTTTGGTTCTTTGGTGTAACAAGTGAAAAGGAGTTAAATTAAAAAGTTTTTTTTTTTTAACTCCATATAGATTAAAAATTTGAGCTAGCAATTTATGTTAGATCAACTGCTATTTTTTCAGTTTTGATGTGCCAATTTTGATTGATTATTGCTTAAGTTTGAATTGTATTCTTGCCGAAATTCTTATGTGTAGCCGCCTATGAGTATAATGTGTTTAGTCTTAGGTTTGAATTTTGGACATTTTCTTGGCTACGGCAAGTGGATTGTTCGAGCTTTGATGTGTTTATTCTCTTTTATATGCCTTGCACGGCAAGATGAATTGATGAGCTTAATATTCTTTTTTTTTTCCACATGGTAAGTTGAAGTTTCCTCGGAGCAATTTTTCAGCTATAATATTGCTCCGAATAAGGAAATATTTTTGAATAAGAAACGAGCAAAAGCACAGTGTTCAATTTGAAGATTCAACTGGCACAAATCAACTTTGATACAAAGAGCTTCAGCTGGCGGAATTTGAATTAGTTCATTGTCCAGAGGAAACTTGGAGCCAAAATTTCTAGTGTTTTTAG
Source organism: Ceriops tagal (assembly GCA_021533255.1). NCBI lineage: Eukaryota > Viridiplantae > Streptophyta > Magnoliopsida > Malpighiales > Rhizophoraceae > Ceriops > Ceriops tagal. Next base: position 8,093,033 of record CM038611.1, on the reverse strand, counting down.
ACATTTTCAAAGTTTCACCCGCCAATCTAGAGAATCTGTGCACGATTGACGAATCGGATCAATCGACGAAAAAAGATTAAACAAGCAGCCCAGAAAAGAACCGTGACCATGGAGATTTTCTTATACAAGTATGTGATGCACGTGCTTAAAACTCTTGTCCGTACGGTTAAAAGAAAGAGACGGGGGCTTTTGAAATTGCCCTTTGATAGGCTTTGTTAATTTTGTACTCAAATATTTTTCATTTAAAGTTTCGAGCTATAAATTGTTATATTAATAAGGGTGTTTGTCACATCTACTTTTACTTTGAGTGGCACATTTTTTTATTTTAGTTAAATTCAATCGAAAATTTTATTTGTTTACCCACAATATTAAATTAACTCATTTTTTAAGTAAGTAAAGTTAGAATTTTTTGTTGATAAAATTTTTATTTATGTCATTTATGGTATAGAAAAGCGATAGAGTTTTTTCATTTAAAAAAGAAAGAAAAAAAATATTTTTAACAATATCTTTATTTATAAAAAAAATCATCGTATAACTTTTTCTATATCTAATTAAATTAATTAATTAATTAATTAATTTAAAAATAATTTCAAATTTCAAAAAAAGATCAAACTGAAATAATAATAATAATAATATTTAGAATAATCATATTTGAATATGTCTAAAGTGACACCTTTACTAATCTCATATATACCAAATGAGAATTTCTTTATTAATCTACCAAATCCAACTATTTATGCTATAATATAATTACAACTTCTTTTATAAAAAAAATGAAATTTTGATTAAATTTTTGATTTAGCAAGATTTTTTCAAACTTTTTTCTTATTGAAGAGAGCAGATTTAGAAAAAGAAAGGAAAATTTTTTCTTTTAACAAAACTAAATACCTTTTTTTATATTAAAATAAATTTTTATAATTTAAGACAATAATTGAGTTATACTAAAAAAAAAAATAAACATGACAACCATTTTTTTTTTTTAATTCATCGGAAAGTCCATATTGTAAGCTGCTCATCTATATACATATTGAACATAATTTAATTCGTCCCCAACAACACAGCGAACAAGAAGTTTAGTGCAGGAAGACAGAGAGATGGAGGCAGTGTTCAAAGTGGCAGCCCTTTGTGGGTCTCTCCGTAAAGCATCAGTCAACCGTGGCCTACTTCTTGCTGGTGCAATAACACACCTTTTCTCTTTTCATCCGTTAATTGTTTTGTTTTTTTTGGGTTTTTTCTTTCTTTTGTTAGTTAATGTCCCTCACTGTTTTAGTTGATTCTTTTGGGAAGTTGGAATCTTTGCTTTGATTTTTGAGTTGGGTGCGTGTGGTTTTGACGAATTGTTATGGTTTGGTGTTCTGTTTTGCAGCAATTGAGCTAAGCAAGGAGTCGGTTCCAGGTTTGCAAATTGAATACTTAGATATATCCCCACTGCCAATGCTAAATACTGATCTTGAAGGTGGGGGTTCTTTCCCGCCGGTTGTGGAAGCTTTCCGGAAAAAGATTCTTGAAGCAGATAGTGTCCTTTTCGCCTCGCCGGAGTATAACTACTCCGTCTCTGGTATCCCCCTCTACTTCTTTCTAATCATAGCTGATGTATACTATATACAATTTTTATGATGCATTGATGTTATACCTAAATCTTAATTTTCGGGCTGTCCTAGGGAAGGGATGTGAACATGGTGTTCCAAAAAAGATAATTAAAGACAATTTAATTTTGTCAAAAATACATAATTAACAGATTTTAAATAAAATAAATACAATACAAGAGTAAGTCATTATAAAATAGTGATATTATTTTATTGAGATTTAGAGATTACTAATTTTAAGTTACAAAAATAATTTGTATCAATAAACATGAATAAGATTATATATATTTAACTTTTTTACAATATAAGAATCTTGTACACTAATCGTTTTTTTTTTTTTTAATATTAAGTGAATACAAAGTGGAAATCATCATTTTTGTTCTCAAGAAAATTATCAAAATTTCTTCTCATATTTGCTACATTTTGATAAGATGGTCCTTAACATCATGAGACCTATTTTCTCATGTTACCTTACCTTTTTGTTTTTGTAATCGTAGTATGGTGCATCCCTAGGTACATAGAATACTCTATGAATGGGAAATTTGCACATGCCTGTCACTTTAAAAATAAAATTTTTTTATTTATTTATCATATTAGAAATCTTCAATGTTCACCACACTTGAATTGGGTTTAACCAGAACTTTAGAAGTCAATAATGACTAGCACACTGTTTAATGCTTCCAAAAGATAAATTCTTTTGATCCGTTAATGCTTTCTTTTCTCTTTGTTCGGCCAGCACCTTTGAAGAATGCAATTGATTGGGCCTCCAGGCCACCAAACTGTTGGGCTGGTAAGGCTGCTGCTATTGTAAGTGCCGGAGCAGATTTTGGAGGTGGGCGATCACAGTACCATCTTCGCCAAATTGGAGTTTACCTTGACCTCCATTTCATCAACAAACCTGAGTTTTTCTTGAATGAATTTGCCCCTCCTGCAAAATTTGATAGCGACGGCAACTTGGTTGATCCGGCAGCCAAAGAAAAACTAAAGGAAGTTCTTTTAAGCCTGCATGCACATACTTCACGACTCAAAGGCAACTGCTGATGCATTTGTGAGTGGACTCAAACATCTTGCTGTTTTAGATGCCTACCATGAAATGAAATTGCCAGCAGCACTTTGTTTCTCAGTTTTTTATTTTCTTGTATCTATTTGCCCCTCATAATCATAAGTTAATGAAGGATGAAGGAGATAAGGCAGGTGAATTTTTGTTCTTTTGTTTGCACATTGAAAAGGATGAAAATATGTTTGATAAGTTTTATTTGAAAACATATCTCTTGTAATTTTAAGTATATTTAAATAATTATATGAATACTAATAATTTTATTAAACTGATAAAATAATGTACAATAATTGAGAAACACATAAAATAATATAGATATTTTACATTTATATAATAGAAAACATCTAATTTTACTCAAATAGTAAAATTGTATTAAATTAAAGTTAATTAAACTAACTTTTATTAAAATTCTAATAAAATCTTAATCTAAATTAATTCTAACATTTCTTTTGATCATAATTTAATGATATTCACAATTCTAACATTTTTTCAATTTGGTAGATGCTTCATATTTTAACAACTTTATAATTATGTTAATTACTTAATCTTCAGACTTACAATAAGTTAATTTAATTTCCCTTTTATCAATTTGATCTTTTAGAAAATGAAAATAAGTATTGATATATTTACTTATTTCATGTGCCACTAAATTCTTGGATAATTTGTTTGCAAAAACATTACCAATAAATATTAATGTATAACCTTCAATTGCAATATAGATCTCATTCAGCAAATTACACAATCAAATAACTTAATAAGCACTTAAAACTATATTTACTTACTTTACTTTACAAGTTAAAAACATAATAATAATTTTTTTTGGATAATTATGAATAAGTAGTAATTCTAAAGTTAAAATAGCATTTAAAAGTATTTCTACAATTACATACATTTCTACCTCTAATTACTATTAAAATAGCCTACAAAAACATAATTTTAAAATAAAGAATAAAGTACATCATTTTTATAAGTTATAGCATAATTATCTTAATTTATATATAAGATTGGCAAGGAGACTTAAAAAAATTATTGATCAAACCATTTATATAAGATATATGAGGTCTCATACATACTAAATATCTTAAATTCTTAATAATTTACTTGAAATATGTATAATCAATAAGGGTTTCATTGTCCTCTTTGGACAATTTAATGTCAATTTTTACAGGAGTTCTCACAAAATTGCAATCATGCATTTTGGCACTTATTTAAAAGCTTAGTAGGATAACTCTTCTAACAGGTAAAGGTTTATCAATTCTTTAAATCACTTTAATGCTAAGAAAATAAGAAATTAGGCCTAAATCTATCATTTTAAATTCATAGGTCATAAACTTTTTAAAGTTATTATCATTTTGAAATTATTGTCTATAAAGAGATCAAGTCATAAACATATAGACACATTAATAAGATATTATCATAATCATTGATTTTTACATATAAAACATACTTACAAAGACATTTATGAAAGTTGGTCTCCTAAAAGAGAGAATCTTTGCATTTGTTCCATACTTTAAGCTCTTATTTTAGACCATTCAATACTTTCTTTAGTTTATACACCTTTTTTCTTCCTTTTTTCATAAAATCTAGTAGTTGCTTGACAAAAATTTCTTCTTCAAGAGAACCATTGATAAGATTTGACTTCACATCCATTTAATGAAGTTTTTTATGATTTTACATAACCAAAGTAATTATAAGTCTAATAGTCTTCATTCGATCAACATCTAGGAATATCTTAAGATAGTCATGGTTAGGTCATCATACAAATTTTTTTGTGACCAATCTTGTTTTATCTCTTTACTTATTAATTGGAAAATAAGTATACCTATCCCATTAAGATTTAAGAGATAATTATCATATAATTATATATTATATCCCTTTTAAAGCAATTAGCCTAAATAAGTAGATTACTTTTTATGTTTAGCACATAAAATATATTTGAGATGTAGTTATGATTTCCATTTTCTAACTTGATTAGAATTCACCCATTTCCCATCACTAGAACACTATTGTCATAAGCAAACTTGAGTATAGAGTGGATTGACTAATCAAGATCAATAAAAAGCTCTTACTTTCACACATTTGATTGTTATACTTAGTATTAAGGAATCACAATAAGTTATTTAATTATTCACCTTAGACCTGTACTTACTAACATAATGACCACGCTTATGGCATGAATAACACTTAACTTTAGATTTGTCATACCTTCCTCTAACATGACCTCTTCTTAGGCCTTAACCTTAACCTCTGTATATATGGTTTAATCTCTTTTAGTTATTATATTGATTGTCTCTATCTCCATATTTGTTATAGTGACCTCTTTGACTTTGATTATTAGAGTAATTACCACCACGTTCTTATTATTTACAATAAGAGAAACCTTACTTCTATTTTGATTAATCACTTGATCAGTATTAGTAGGAGTCTAACCTTAGGCTACTTGCTTTACTAGCTTTTCAATGTACTTCTCATCCACATGTTACTCATAAGTTAGTAATGTACTTGCTAGTACATCAATTGACATTTGGGATAAATCATGTATTTCTTTAATTGTAACCATAATATGCTTATATTTCAATATGAATATTTATAAGATCTTTTCAATTTTAACCTAATCATTTAGCTACTCTCTGTAAATTCTTATTTAATTTGTTAGGACAAGAACTTTACTTATATAAATTGAAATAATTTCTAAATCTTCTACTTGCAAATCTCAAACTAATTTTATTAAGATATCCTATGCTTGCTTTAACAAGACTACTTTGATAATCTTCTCAAAAATTTCATCGTTCACCCTCTAATGGATGAAATAGAATGTTTTTTTTATTTATTTCTTTTATAACTCTTAATAAGCAAGTCTCTATATTTCTGTTGTATGTATTGCAAAATTTATAACTTCATTCTCCATAACACTTAATAATTCATTATAATTGAATAATACTTTCATTTATTCACACCAACAATTATAATTTTTTTTCATTAAAATGGGAACTAAAATTGAAATTATGTTATTCATTTTGAAATTCATGATTTTTCCAATTTAATAATCAGCCCTTTTATTTTATTTTTTTATTAGATCTACCTTTTTTTTTTCTTTTTTGCTATCCAGAAAACAAATTTTGAAAATAAGACCTCTATGTGGCTACTAGTAATGATAAGACTTTTATGCTAACAACATAAAAAGGTTAAAGGACATTCAAGTGGTGTTTTTATAGTTTACAAAGGGTCAGATAACCAATAAAATAAGGCAATCAGCGACTCAATGTTGGTAAAAACAACAACAGAGAGGATTAAGCTTTTTTGTTGGTTTTTTGATGATATAACAACACATTAATTAACATATCAAGTATATTAGTGGTTAATGATAGGAAAACTAATAGCCAGTGTTGTAGTGACAATAAAAAAAAAAAATGCTTGTTAGACATTGAATAATGATAGAGGAAACCTCTGATTTTCATAGATTTGCAAGTGTGTGAGAAATTAGATCAATATCGACAACATTATCATTAGCCTGACTAGTTGCCTTCTCAATGTTTTCAATATTCTGATCCTCAAAGAACAAAATATTTCTACTTTTAAAAGTTTTTTCTCAATCAAATCATATAATTGGTACTTGAAGTCACTATAACCAAGAAAGATACATTATCATGTCTTTATATCTAATTTTGCTCATTCACCTTTAGGGACATAAACAAAAGCTTTATAACCAAAGACTCGTAAATGATCATAAGAAACTTCCTTACCAAACCAAACTTTGTCCAGAACATCACCCTGCAAAGGAATACTAAGAGATAGATTAATCACATGTGTTGTTATATTCAGAGCTTCACACTAAAAGAATTTAGATAACTTTGCATTTGAAAGTAGGTTTCTAACTCTCTTAATCAATGTTCTGTTCATCCTTTTAATTAAGTCAGTCAATTGAAGTGTCTTTTAGTGTCTGATTCCATATATTCTGCAATACTCATCAAATAGACCATTATATTCACCACTATTATCAGTACAAATTAATTTTAACTTCTTTCCTAACTATTTTTCAACTAAGGCATGAAATTGTTTAAATACATCAAAAACCTGATCTTTACCCTTTAAAGCATATACCTAAAGTTTTCTCAAATGATCATTAATAAAAGTCATAAAATAATAAACACCACCAAGTAAGCATACCTTCAAAAGACTATATACATCATAATGCACTAATTTTAGTAACTCTAATTTCCTAAAATGAGGATGACTTTTAAATGTAATTTTATTACGTTTTCCAGCTAAACATTGAGGACGCTTCTTTAAAACTACACTCTTTATACCTGAAAACTGATTTTTCCTTGTTAAACAACTCATCTCCTTTTCAGTTATATGACTAAGTCATTTATACTATAAATCAATTAGATTCTCATTCTTCACTACATTCACAGCATCTTTAACAATAAAAACTTGTATAAAATACAAATTAGAATATTTCTTACCTCATTCCACAACTAGGGAACTTCTAGTGAGTCTTCACTAACTATCATTGAAAATATTGCAAAAGCCTTTATGATTAAGTTTTCTTATTGAAATTAAATTCAATTGAATATTTAGGACATGTCTAATGTCCCTTAATGTTAGTTATGTTCCACTATTATTTTTTAAGCAAATATTACCAATACCAATGACTTCTACTAAGCCATTATTACTCATATTTAACACCCTATGATTACCGGGTGTATATGTAGAAAAGAATTCTTTTCGTGAAGTAACATGAAGGAAGACACCACTATTTATAACCCAATCAATCTCATGAGATGTTAGATTAATCACATTTTTATCACAAATAAAAATAATGTTATTAGTACTAGAAGATGATGTAATAGCAATATGATCATTATCATTATACCTCTTCTCATGCTTAATACTATTATCTTTATTTTCTCTCTTTCATTTATAGCATTTTTTTTTAATATGACCAAATTTTCCACAATAATGACATTGGACATTCTTATATTTTGATCTTTACTTGCTGAGACTTTTACTTCTGCTCTTTTTACCATTTCTCTTTTCTTGGTTTCTCCCCCTATTTTTAGTAACCAAGACCTCTGAATTGGATAATGATGAACCCTAAGATCTTCTTCTTATCTCCTCATTCAACACATCACTTTTCATGAATTTTAATGAAATAATACCACCAGAGACAGAATTAGCAAGTAAAATCTGAAATGTCTCTCAAAAATCTAGTAATGTAGCAAGTAACCACAACTCAAAAACCTCATCATCAAATTTGATATCCATGTTTAATAATTGATCAACAATACCTTGAAACTCATTCAAGTGGTCAATAACTGAACTCCTTTCTTTATATCTTAACTACATCATTTTCTTTAGTAAAAACAACTTATTATTACTATATTTTGAATTATACAATGTCTTAAGCTTGCTCTACAAATTTCATGCATATGTCTTATTACAAATGTGATTGTAAACATTATCATCAATAAATTTCCTTATAAAGTCATAAACATTACAAATGTTTACAACGATTTGCCATTATCATTGTAAACACTACAAACATTATCATCAATAAATTTTATGTCAAAAATTGAGCGGAATGAGTCACTGATATTGTCCTTGCTTTTGATTCAGTTCAAGATAGAGGAGATTTGCCATAATTGAATACAATGATATCGCCGGTTGTGTCTTTCGCAATGCGATATAATCATGCCCCACCATTTATGGTTATAGCGATTAGGCATATAAATTAGTTGAAAATAGGCCGTTCAAGAATTCGTTCGGTGCATTAGGCAGAAGAGTTCTTTAGTGACAAAAACATTATTTAATCACCCAAACCTATCAGTGGTGTCATTAGCCCTGTAAATATCCCCAACATTTGTCTCTATCAGCTTTGCTCTCTCTTGGGGGGATAAATCAAGAAGGAACAATAATCTCCCAAACATTTAGGCATCTACATCCTTCCAAATGTATAAAATTAAAAAATCACGACGACCATCGTACCATACAAGGTTGAAAGAATTGGATCAAAATGGCTAGTCAGGTCGGTAAAACTGAAATCGATTGATAATTCAGTTTGATTTTTCTTATAATTGGTTCAATTAAATGTTATATATAAATTAATAAATCAGTCGAAGTTGAATCAAAAATTGATAAATTAGATCTAGTTTTTACAAGTAGACCAATTTGATTTTTTTAAAAAAAATTATTTCAAATTTTTTTAATTTTAAATATTAATTATAAAAAATATTTTTATTTATTTAATATTAAATACTAATTTTATTAGTTTAATTACAAATTAATTAATTAAACTGATTAAACTTTAAACTTATGAACTTTATAGATTAATAATCGGTTCTTAAAACCTTGCCACCATATCGAATGAACATGCCCTTTGCTTGTAGATCCATCACATGATTTATCAGGTAAGTCAATGGAAAGGCATTTAATGGTAAGTTTGAAATTTTTAAACTTAAAAAAAATTCAGTATTATTAAACTAAAACTTAATGGTTCATCTTTTTTTTCATATTTTGATTCAAATGGCACATGTTTTTGTCAGAAATAGTAATTGGTTTTAGTGGAGGGTCAATGATTAATACAAAAGAAAGACACAAGTTATGAAATGGATAACAACGTGGTGCCATGTCTTTAATGGCCTTACAAGTAATTAGATGGTTCCTTTTTCATGGTAATAAAGGGATCTTCATTCTCAAAATGTTTTAAAAGATATTTATTATTCTTATATAAGTTTAGGTTAAATATAAATTTGAATTAGAGTGTCGACCTTTGACCTTTTGAATTACTATTATTATTTTGAAAATTTTGTTCATAAACTTTTAAAATTTTAATTTTAGTCAATTTAAAATAGATAAGATAGCAATTTAATTTCTAACTTTCGTAATCTAATACAAAAACAACACATTGAAATAACAGATAATAAGAACTCAATGTCAGGACATCCCTTACAATCGTACAGATGCATAGGCATAGTTGTAGGCAAATTTATGGATCAATTTTTTCATATACATGACAACATTTTTTTGTTTTGTGATTTTTGATTCCTACGGCACATGGCAATGTCGGATATAATTGTTTTAGAGGTGGGGCACGTGCATTATTGCAAAAGGGGTGAAAATGACACATCTTTTATGGGTAAATTTATTGGTCAATTTTTCTTGGACATGACAGCATTTTTGTTTTGTGATTTGATTCTAATGGCACATGTTGTCGTCGGACATAATTGCCATAGTGGTGGGACAAGTGCATTGATGCCAAAGAGGTGAAAGACACGATGCCTGAAGCGGACGGCAGAGCGAGGGGAGGGTGCGTCTGGCCTCACAGAGCTCAATTTGGACCGTCTTGTTTTTCGACGAATTTAAAAGCATTTCTCCCGTTAGATGTACGCTGCGTTCGAATTTGGCCAATCGTAGACTGCTGCGATTCCTTCCAGTAATTTTTTTTTTTTTAACTCTTGGAATTGCGCTTATTTTATTTTTATTTCTAACCCTTTATTTTATCTTTTTTTTCTTTCCCATGTTTGCTAATTTCATTTCTAACACTAATAATTGTACTTTCTACAGCAATTTGGCCTATCACAACCTGCTCCCATGTTCCTTGCGCACGTTTAAGCACGATGGTTACTGATTGAGTGCACAATGACGATCAAGTGTTACAACCTTGTTAAAGAGAGGTGAATTGCTTACCGTGTATTTATTTTTTTTATTTTTAATTATAAATATGTATGAATGATTATAAATATGTAATTAATAATAATTAATATAATATAATATAATATAATATTTTTTATTATGTTATTTTCATCTTATATCAAAAATTTTGTATCATATAATATTTTATATTTCTTTTGATTTTAATTATTTAATTAAAATATTAATTATAATTTGTATGTATATCACGAAGAACAATAACTATGTTCAATTCCACTTATAGGCCAAGTTTACTTTATATTGTATATATATAATTTTTGTTTAAAGTTTAGTAATTTATATTCGAAATAATAATATACAACTATTATAATTATAAAATTAAAAATTATATCTTATTCTAATTAAAAATTTAAAATTAAATTTAACATTAAATAAAAATAATAAAAATAAGAGTCAAAAAGAATTACAATTAAAATTACTAAATTAAAGATATAAAGTATTAAAATTTTTCTATTCAAGTACCAATATGAGTTAAATATTAATTACTTTAAAGGTTTACAAACAAAGTTGTATGAGTTTAAAACATTAAATACTAATTCTTAGGTTAAGATTAAAGTAATTATTAATTGTACTATCATTTTATAACATGAAATTTACTTACATATATTTTAAGTAATTATTTATATTAAATTTATTTTATTTAAATATGATATTTTTGAATGACTTATTACTTAAATTGTATAAATTATGTAAAAGAACCCAAAATTTAAATAATAAATATGATTTATTTGATGGGTTACTTAAATTAGACTTTTTTTTTTAATTCAAATATGATTCTTTTTATTTATTCTAGAATTTTCATCAACTTTTTACTTAAATTATAAAAATTACATAAAAAATTAAATTTGAATAATAATATGATTTATTTAAATAGTCACTTAAACAGGATATTTTTTTATTCAAATTTAACCTAATTTTACTTTTTCTTAAATTTTAAGTAACTATTACTTAAATTGCATAAAAAAATTTAAAATTTAAATAACAATATGATTTATTTGACTAGGTACTTAAATCAGACATTTTTAATTCAAATATGACTCTTTTATATATTCTTGAATTTTGAATAATTTTTTACTTAAATTACAAAAATTATATAAAAAGACCTTAGTTTTGAATAATATTATAACCTATTTAAGCATTCACTTTAGTAGAAAGTTTTTTATTTAAATTTAGCCTATTTTTACTTTTTCTTAAAATTTGAGTAAGTTGTTACTTAAATTCTGCAAATTACATAAAAGATTTAAAATTTAAATAATAATATGATTCATTTGAGTAGTTACTTAAATCAAGTATTTTTTATTTAAATATGACTTTTTATTTATTATTAAACTTTGAGTAAATTTTTATTAAAGTTTTTAAATTTAAATAATATTAAAACTCATAATTACTTGATAAGAAGTCATTTTAGCAATTATTTAAATTAAAAATTTTTTATTCAAATGTGACCAATTTTATTTTAAGTAGTCTTACTTTTTAGGTATTAAATAACTTAAAAAAAAAGAAAGAATTTACTTTACTCCACTAAAAGAGAATTAAATTAAAATTTTCCTTAATATTTATAAAATAATACTATTATTTTTAAAAACACTCACATAAAATATTGTAACCATCAAATAATTCAAAGTTATTTGATAATATTATCTATTACCTTAATAATGATGATATCAATAATATGTTAAATTTAAATTTTACACTGTATCAAATTATTATTATTTTTTTAAAAAAGTTAATGCTAAGATTCAGATCCTAATCAAACTTGTAGCCTAAGAAACACTTTTTTTCATTTCTCTAAACATTTTCTATCAAAAAAAATAGATATGGATCATATGAATTTATATATATTAAAAGGAGGTTTATAAAAGAATTCTACTTTTTATTCGTAAAGGCAAAATATTCTAAATACTTTACTATCGCTATTAAATTAATTGTTATTTTGTTATTATTATTATTCACTTAAATATTATATATATATATAACATGATATTAAGTAAATTTAATTATTTTAAAAAGTAAATTAAATTATTAATTTATATTAATTATTGATAATAATTTATCAAATTTATTGAACCAAAATTAAAAGAGAAAAAAATAACTTAGTAATTACAATAAGATGTTTTGACGGAACATTCAAATTTTATAATTTTTTTATTTTTAAATAAATTATGTTTACCTAACTTATTACTCCTTTGTATTTAAAAATCACTAAATATTTCATTACTCTTGGTTAGTTAGGTTAGGGGGAAGGGGGAGATGGGAGAACCCGACGACACGACGACAAGTCAGGCAGACGTGATGTTCGGTTTGGACGGACTTGGTTGATGGTTCCCAATTGCTACCGTCCATGCATCTCACTTTCACACCTATTTTATATGCTTTTTTTTTTTTAATTTGCGGTACAGCTAAGTATTTCTTATTTGTTAATTGTTCTTCGTACGGTGGGGGTCGGCCACCCACTTGTTCCTTGAAGCTTCCCATTTGATTAAATTTTCTTCTCTCCAAGATGTTGACATCCCAACGACCATCTATGCGAAAAAATGCCTTGGTCCCAAAAATTCTCTGTATACATCTTCCTGCACCTAAGCCTCTGAGATCTTGTGACTTCAAACACAACTAAAGCTCCTTGTTTTTCAACTTGCACCCAAGAGGACATGGCGGAAGGATTACTGTTCAGTGTTGCAGAACAGTTTAGAAGTCGTGTACGATGATGGATTACTGTTCAGCCAAGCTCCTTCTTATCAACTAATTCTTGGAAAATTAGTCTCCTCTGCTTTTCGAGAGATTGGCCTGTGGTGGGGTGTCAAAGATGAGATTGAATCGATGCGCCGCACAGTTTCCCGTGTCAAGGGAGTGCTTCTTGATGCAGAAACACGAGATGATGGCCCAGTCAAAGCTTGGCTCGATGAGCTGAAAGAAGTCGTGTACGATGCAGAGGACTTGCTGGATGACTTTTCCACAGAAGTTCTGCGGCGACAAGTCATGACGCGGAACAAAGTGACAAATGAGGTACGCCTTTTCTTTTCAAGTTCAAACCGGCTTGCATATGGCCTTAAGATGGGACACAAAATCAAGGCAATTCGGGAGAGACTAGAGGCTGTTATGCGTGAGGGAGAGCAGTTTAACTTTCGTATTGACAAGTCAACGTATGTGATGGCTGGGAAAAGAGAGCAAACACACTCCTCTCCCCCTGAAGTATTGGTTGGCAGAGAAGTTGATAAGAACGCAATTAGATATCTTCTTTTGGCAGGGAACTACGAGGCTAATGTGGCCGTGATTTCGATAATTGGAATTGGAGGATTGGGAAAAACGACGTTGGCTCAATGCACATATCATGATGACTATGTGATGTCAAATTTTGATTTAAGGATATGGGTAAGTGTATCTGAAGATTTCAATGTAAAATTGATAATTAAAAAAATTTTAGAATATGTGACAGGAAAAAAGTCTGAAATGAGTGAAATAAATACGTTAAAAGATTCTCTTTATGAAATAATTAACGGAAAAAGGTATTTACTCGTATTAGATAATATTTGGAACGAAGATGTCGAAATATGGTGTTCTTTAAGAGATTTATTATACAATGGTTCTAGAGGAAGTCGGATATTAATAACCACACGTTCTAAAAAAGTTGCAAAAATTACAAGTCCTCTAGCACAAGGAAGATATGAATTAAAGGGCTTATCTGATGAGGAATCTTGGTCTTTGTTTGTTCAAATGGCGTTTGAATACAAGTCTGTGCCACCAACACCAAGCTATGAAGCAATTGGAAAGGAAATTGTTGCAAAGTGTAAGGGAGTTCCCCTAGCTATAAAGGTAATTGGGCGTCTCATGTATTTCAAAAAAGGTATACTTGAATGGGAATCATTTAGAAGTAAGGAACTGGTGACAATGGATCAAGGAGAAACTAGCATCATGGCAACTCTTAAGTTGAGTTATGACCATCTTCCTTCACATTTGAAACACTGTTTTACTTATTGTAGTTTGTTTCCAAAAGATCATGTAATTTATGTGGATAGATTAGTAGATCTTTGGATGACGCAAGGGTATATTAAGTTGTCAAACCCAAGTCAGTGTCTTGAAGATCTTGGTCGGGAGTGTTTCATGGATCTCCTATGGAGGTCTTTCTTCCAAGATGTGGTTAAAGATGGATTGGGGAACATAAAGAGTTGCAAAATGCACAACTTAATGCACGATCTTGCTTCCTCAGTAGCTGGAGCTGGAAGCGTCTATGTCTCGAACTCAAACCCGAGAGAAGTTGGCAAGAAAACTCGGCATATCTCATTTGACATAGACAGTAACAATTGGCAAGTTCCAGGATCTGTGCTTGAAGCGAAAGGTCTGCGGACATTTTTGGCACCAGAGGTCTACGAAATAGGCGAAGGGCAATACCATGCAATTTTTTGTAATTTGCGGCGTTTACGGCAGTTGGATCTACAAGCATCGGGTACCGAGACTGTGACCAATTCCATCCGTAAATTGAAGCAGTTAAGGTATCTTGATTTGTCTCAGAATTATAAGATCAAACTGCTGCCTCGTTCAATTACCAGATTACAAAACTTGCAAGTGCTCAAACTACGAAGATGTGAAGGGCTTAGACAACTACCTAAGGATATCAAAATGCTGGTCAATCTCAAGAAACTCGACATCGATGGTTGCTATGATTTGACTCATATGCCACGTGGGATTGGGGAGTTGACTTCGCTGGAGAGATTAACGAGATTCATACTGCCTACAAGTGAAAACTCGAAACGGAAGAGTGGAGGACTGGGTGAATTACATGACTTGTACAAGTTGGGAGGAAAGCTCAGTATTGAGAATTTGCCGCATGATGGGAATGGAAAAGGCAATCAGAAGGGTACTACTACTCTCACTACCACTGGTGTAGCTGAAACTTGTGCAGCGGCCAATTTGATAGAGAAGCCACGTCTCCAAGAGTTGGAATTATATTGGGTGCCATTGGATGGTGATGATGATATTGATTTTAATGAAGATGACATGTCATTGGAAGCTCTGCAGCCACACCCAAATTTGAAAAGCTTAGAAGTGCAGAATTACGGAGGAATAAATTTTGTCAACTGGCTTTCTTCCCTCACGAATCTGGTTAGGCTTAAGTTGTCTCACTGCCCGAAATGCCGAAGTCTGCCGGCATTGGATCAACTCCCTTCGGTAAAAGATATAGTAATCATGGAATTAACTGATCTGGAATACATAGATATCAGAGGAGGACCAGATATCTGTAGCAGCAGCAGCAACAACAATAGCATGGTCTCCTTCTTCCCTTCCCTTGAGTCACTGACACTCTACGACTGTCCCAATCTGAAGGGATGGCAACCATCATCACCGTCATCTTTGCTTCCCCAATTTCGGCGTCTTTTTGAGCTGGAGATTCACCGATGCCCAAACCTGACATCAATGCCACCGTTATCCCCATCCTCGAAAGAACTTTGCATATCCTCAAGCAGCTTCAAGTCATTGGAGCAAATGCTCAAGGGGACGATTTCTCCAGCACATGAACCGTCGTCTTCTTCTCTTCCATCTTCATCCTTGAAACATCTGGAGATTTCTAGAATTGAGCATCTGCCAGAAGATTTTCTGCCGGTGGAGTTGCTGCAAACCCTCACTTCTCTGGAGAATTTAAGGATTAGGAGTTGCCCGACATTAACTTGTCTACCTCATGCGAAAATGCTACTTCTCACTTCCCTCAAGACTCTCTGGATTGGGGATTGTGAAAATCTAGATCTGTCCAATTATGACGGTGACAGCAACAGTAACATAAACAACATCAACGCCGATGCTATTCTATCTCAGGGGCAGGGCCTTAGAAGCCTCACCGGTCTTCTAATTGATGGTATCCCAAAGTTGGTGCATCTGCCAAGGAGGCTTCTTCTGCATTCAATTGTCCTGCAGAGGCTTGGAGTATCCAAATGTCCTAATTTGGCGTCCTTGCCGGAGTGGATGCCCCACCTCACTTCATTACGATTTTTATGGATTCGAGATTGTTCCCAACTGTCAGAGAGATGGAAAAACAACATGGGTGAGGACTGGCCCAAGATTGCCCACATCCCCAACATTACAGTTGATGGGAGATGCTACGAACTTTGATTTGATCAGAAGAATCCCTCCACCTTTCCTTTCCAATTCCAGCTGGTTCCTCGGAGTAAGTTTAATGTCAAAGCAATCCAAATAAGTTATTCCAGTTTCTAATTTTACTTTATTTGTATTTCAAATTATAAATCAAATCGATCTTACATACTATTATATAATTAGATTTATTGAATAATATAATAAATAATAAAATAATTATTAACATTCTGTATTAATTAATTAATTATTTATTTTTTTAAGAATTAAAGTGAAATTTCATTATTTTCGTCTTTTTTCAGAATTAAAGTGGCGGGGGTCTCTTCAAAAAGCCTCTTCCATTTGTGGCCTCATTGGCTCTGGTAAACCAACCTTCGTGTCCCAAAAGCTTTTGATCTTCTTTCCTTCTACATTTATATGCATGCTTTCTAACTTTCTTTTTATTTCTTTCCTCCAATTGGTGAATTTTTTGGTACTTTATTATTTAATTGAAAAGTTTACACTTTGTCTTGGAAATTATTTATCTCATGTAATATATGGATGTGCGTTGATGTTCTTTTCTTGTTTTGTAGCAAATGAGCTAAGCTGGGACTCAATTTTTCTGGGTATGCAAATTGAATGCATAGACATTTCGCAGCTGCGAATGCTAAATACTGATCTTGAAGTGGATGGTTATTTCCCACCCCAGGTTGAAGCTTTCGGGGAAAAGATCTTTAAGGCCAATAGCATCCTCTTTGCCTCGCCTGATTATAATTACTCAGTCACTGGTACTTCCTTTTGCTCTCTCTCTATGAACACATATAGACTTAAACAATATGTGTTTGTGTTTTTCTGTTTGATCTATTCGCATGTTTATTGGAATTTGTTATGCAACATAGTTAGAACGTTTATCATTAAGCTATAAAAGAGGGTATAACATTTTAGGCTGTTGAGGTAGAGCCATCCATTAGTAGATTATCTTGTTTTTTATTAAGCTAATTGTGGTATGGATGGTGAAATAAATTATGATCTTAAGAGAAAAGGGCATATATACTTAATCCCAAAAAAAAAAAAAGGCGTGCAAAATAGTTGCTGAAACATTGAATCTTTTTTCTTGCCTAAGTTGTTAGATGGCAAATACTGCTAATATAATAGAAAACATCACAACTTTTTAATATTCTCCTATAAGAACATTACCTTCAATTTTTTCACATTTGCTAAATTGAAGTGAAGTAGCCTGGTGTATTGACATCTTGAAAGTTTCTTATACATGAGGTTCTATGAGATCATTCTGCAAACTTGTTTTCTTGGGACATCCCCTTGTACCACAGTGAGGTCTTTCGGGGAACTACCAAGATGCATGGATTCTCCTGCATCCATTGATAAGTAGTTAGATGCTGAGAAAATTGCAAATGTTTGTTAATTTAAATGGAAATAGAATGGTCAATTAAGTTTTAGAATTTAGATCCTTAAGTTAAGATGATCCACTTGAATTGAACTGCTTTGAATTTAAATTAGGTTCTCTGCTAACTGCTAAGAAAGATTCTTTTCTTTTGCTGATAAAAAGCTTGGCTTCTTGAATGCACTTATGGATGATAAATAGTTTAGCAGGGTTCTCAGTTCAACATTGAGCATTACTCTTGATTACCATACCATGTATGGTTCAAATAAATTAGTTCTTCTTCTAAGTTTTTATTTTCTTTCAATTTTGCTAGCACCTTTGAAGAATATGATTGATTGGGCATCTAGACCACCAAATTATTGGGCTGATGAGGCTGCTGCAATGGTAAGTGCTGTAGGAGGCTCTTGTGGTCAGCGGAGCACAATACCATCTTTGCTAGATTGTAGTTTTACTAGACCTTCATTTCATCAACAAACCTGAGTTTTTCTTGCATGCACATGCCCCTCCTGCAAAATTTGATAGAGATGGTAATTTGATTGATCCAGAGGTTAAGGAGAGACTAAAGGAAGTTCTTTTAAGCTTGCTTGAATTTACTTTGCAGCTAAGGGTACTAGACAACCTTTGTGAATTGGATGCAACCATGTTATCATCTCTATTAATTGTAAATAGATTTGAAATGCAACCATGTGAATTGGTAGATGTACACTTTAGATTAGGAAAAGCAAGGCTGACTCACAAATTGACTAGGTGGAGTGGTAGATGGCCACTCCCATAAAGAAGGAAGAGTTGGATTACACTCATTAGGAATAAAGTCTAAGTGGAGTGGTAAGGCATGAAATGGACTTGGTGGATGGGTAATTGGCTCTTGATGCATTCAAAAAGAGTAAACTCAATGTGGAAGAGATTTACACTTAGGGGAGAGATTGTTGGAACAAGTGTAAAGCCGTGAATTGTATAGTTAGGAAATCCTACACTAGAAAGGAGAACAAGTAAGCAATATGTAAGTGAAAAGGACCCATAAACCCAAGGTTTAAGATTTTGAGTGGAGATGTGATATCAAACTTGTGAGTTTATTACTTAGTCGGACCTGCTTGAAAATCTCCCTAATCTTGGACTCTTGTATTTTCCTAACAAGTGGTATTAAAGTCAATAGTTTGACAAGGGATGAGTATGAATAGTGCATGTTTTCTATGGCTGCTACCCCCATAAAGAAGTAAGAGTTAGATTACACTCATCAAGAATAAAGACTTGGTAGAAACATAACTAGCTCTTTGCATGTTCAATGAAAGAAATTCACACTTGTGAATTGTGTGGCTAACTAACCCATAAGGAAGGAAGATTTAGATTACACTCAATAAGAATAAAGACTTGGAAAAGTGATAATATGCTCTTGGCATGTTCAACGAAAGAGATTAACACTTAAGTAAGAGATTGTTAAGTGTAAATGTGTGAATTGTGTGGTTAATAAATATCACATCGGAAGGAGACCCATAAACCCAAGCCTTAAAGTTTTGAATTGAGGTACGGTATCAAATTTACAAGCTTATTGCTTTCTTGAACTTTACTTGAAATCTCTGCAGTATTGGGCCCTCGTTTCCACAACAGTTTGACAGCATCAAGAACCAATTCTTTATGACACATTTCAGCAAAATATCCGTTTGCATCATTGATTTTGCGATGCTTGCAATAGCCATTAATCATCATATTATAACTAAAAACATCTGAACATGCTTCTAGCCTTATGAATTTGATTTGTTGAACAATATCCATCCATCAATGTATTATAATTACAAATATTGGGCTCAATACCATTACGAAACACCCTTTCATACCTGTTGGGCCTCTAAAATCTTTCCTTCTTTGCAAAATGCATTGATCAAAATGGTACAGGTCACTACATTTGGCACAATGTTCTTAGAAGCCATTTCTTCGAGCAACCTTGTAACTTCCTTCCATTGGGCCAACTTGCAAAGACCAAAGATTAAGGAGCCAACATTTCAGAGAAGAGATTCAAGGCCACATTTACCAGCCTATCCTTGCAAAGATGGTCAATGATTGTGCTATACGCCACCAGATCTGGCTCACAACCCCTTTCGTCCATAAACTTGAAGAACTGAAGAGCTCCTCTATGATTACCAAGCTTACACAGACCTTTCAATATGGTGCTATATGTAAGGAGCTCAGCCCGTTAGCCTTTCGTTATCATGTCATCGAAAAATCCTCAATGCTTTGTTGATGTCGCCATCTTACTAAACAAAATCACAACGTCATCCAACATTTCTCCAGCGCTTTTCCTGCAAAGATTTCGATTTACGTAATTGCATCTTATTGGCAGAGGAATAACCAAAATCAAATGCGTAAAATGTGCACTTTGTTAATCTAGTCCCTGACAATGATCAAAACTTCATATTACCTTTATTGCCTCACTTTCAGTTATAACATAATATTACGGCAACAAAGTTTGGACAAATATTATATTTATGCAGTTTTTACTCTATAAAGATACAAATTCTTACACTCTAACTTATGACTTTCAAATAATAATAATAATAAAGTAATCATTTTCATTCTCAAGTCAAAGCTATCGTGCCAGTTAAAAAAAAAAAAACACTATCCAATCCCCTTTTTCTCCTTCAAATGCAAAGCTAAGACCCAAACTAAAATCAAATTATTGCATCGAAACATACCTCTTTAGACTTTAGTAGTAAGTAGTAATATAAATATATTCTCATCTAGACATTCATAATTATTAAGGCTCGAGAAATAACCTTGGGTATTTAGTTTAGGAGTATCTGATTAGCATGAAGCAGATGAGTCTCAATTATTGAACAAGCATTACAAATTGTTAAAAAGTGGTAATCAAGAATTTAAATAGCTTTAGAAAATGGGAAGATAATGATTTTCCTTGGCATTTTCAAATTCTCTATATAGAATTGTATGAAAGCAATCATTCGTTCCTTATGAGTTACTGTAAAACAGACTGAAATTCCTAGTCTTGGTCCTCAATAGTATGCTCTCAAAGTCTATTCCAAGAATTCAACAAAAATAATGTATGGTTCTCACTTGTGACCCTTAGCATATAGCTTTCAAAGTCCCTCCAAGACATCTATTCATACGCAGATACAACAAATATAAAAACAATATTAACCCGTAACAAAAAGAAAAGCCATCGCAAATGGTTAAGCATTTGCTAATTCATTTCCAATTATGTTGACTTATCATACAATAAATTTGTTGTTATTGTAGGTCTTGCTCAAATTATTAGCTATTATTTTGGTTCTTTGGAGTAACAAGTGAAAAGTAGTTAAATTAAATTTTTTTTTAACCCCAAATGGATTAAAAATTTGAGCTACCAATTTTTGTTAGATCAAGTGCTATCTTTTCAGTTTTGATGAGCCAATATTGATTGATTATTGCTTTAGTTTGAATTTTATTTTTGCTGAAATTCTTATTTGTAGCTGCCTATGAGTATCTATTTCCTTTAATGTGTTTATTCTTGGTTGTTGAAAATTCTCTAGTAATTTTTCTTAATAAGCATGTCGTTATACTGTTGCCATATAAGCTACCAGATGTTAAATTAAAAAGTTTTTAACACCGAATGCATTAGAAAATTTGAGCTATCAAGTACTATCTTTTTCAGTTTTGATATGCCAATATTGATTGATTATTGCTTTAGTTAGAATTGTATTCTTGCTAAATTTTTTTATGCGTAGCCGCCTATGAGTATAATGTGTTTAGTAATTATTGCATTATAGGTTGTATGTTTGAATTCTGAGTTGTCGAAAACTCTCTAGTAATATTGTTCCTGAAAGTATGTCGTTATATTGTTGCCATATAAGCTATGAGATGTTGGACATTTTCTTGGCTACGGCAAGTGGATTATTCGAGCTTTGATGTGTTTATTCTCTTTTATAAGCCTTGCACGGCAAGATGAATTGATGAGCTTAATATTCATTTTGTCTCCATACGGTAAGTTTCAATTTTGTGTCCATATGGTACGTTTAAAATAGTATGACAGGAAGTTTGGCTCCAGAGTTACGAGTTTTTTTTTTTTTTGTATTAATTCCATTATGCTATTAACCTTTTCGATAGGTATTTTTTGGCAATAATATTGCTCCGAACAAGGAAATATTTTTGAAGAAGAAACGAGCAAAAGGAGAGTCTTCAATTTGAAGATTCAACTGGCACAAATCAACTTTGATACAAAGAGCTTCAGCTGGCGGAATTTGAATTAATTCATCTGCGGGAAGCTTCTTTGGTGGAAATTCTTGTCCAGAGGAAAATTGGAGCCAAGATTTCTAGACATATTTTCCAGGACCTAAGTGCTGGCAAATCCTTTTGGAAACATATATGAAAGCATTTTCAAAATTTCACCCGCCAATCTAGAGAATCTCTGCACGATTGAAGAATCGGATCAATGAACGAAAAAAGATTAAACAAGTAGCCCAGAAAGGAACCATGGAGATTTTCTTATATAAGGATGCGACGCACATATCTAATTGAAAATAATAATTACTTGCATGTTTCTTTTGTATAAAACTCTTGTTCGTATGGTTAAAAGAAAGAGAAAGGGCTTTTGAAATTGTCCTTTAATAGGCTTTGTTAATTTTGTAATTCCATCATGGTCCAAATATTTTTCATTTAAAATTTCTAGGTGTATATCTACTATATTAATTAGGGTGCTTGTCACACTGACTTTGTACTGCACATTCATTTTTAGTTAGTTAGATTCAATTAAAAATTTTATTTTTTTATGCATAATATTAAATTAACTTAACTCACTTTTTAAATAAGTAAAATTAGAAATTTGTGTTAATAAAATTTTCATTTATTTTATTTATGATGTGGAAGAGTGATAGAGTTCTTTTATTAAAACAAAGAAAAATTTCTCATTTAACAACATTTTTATTTATTGAAAAAATAGAAGAAAAATCCATCGCACCACTTTTCACATATTTGATTTAGCTAACTAATTTATTTGATCTAACCTAAAAATGATTTTAAACCCCAAAAAATGTTCTAACCAAAATAATAATAATCATAATGCTAATAAAATTTGAAATGATTATGTTTGAATATGTCTGAGGTGACACCTATACTAATCACATGTATAACAAATGGAATTTTCTTTATTAATTTACCAAATTCAATTGTCTATATTAAGATAGGATAATTACAACTTCTTTTATATTAAACAAAAATGAAAATTTGGTTGAATTGTTGGTTTAGCAAAATTTTTCAAAACTTGAGAAAAGATTTAGAAAAAGAAAAGAAAAAATTCTCCTTCAACAAAACATTTTATTTATTCCTAAAAAAAAGAAAAAGAGAACAAAATAAAGCATACGTTGCACTACTTTTCATATATGTGAATTAGCCAATGGATATATCTAATCTAACCTAAAAATGATTCAAATATCAAAAAATGATCTAACAAAACAAGTAATTAGAATTTTGAAAAAAAATCTAACTCAAACAATAATTAAAATTTAAAATAATCTTATACTAAATTGTTATGCAATGTCTTTACTAATCTTATATAGAGTAATACCAAATATAAAAAAAATAACTTATTAAGAAATATCATTTTTATTGAAGTAAATAATTCTTTTAATTTTTATGAAGTAATTTATTAATGAAAAATTATCAACTTCAACAAAAATAATAGTTTGATAATAAGTCAAAAAAATTTCATAATTTTAAACACTATTATCTCATGTATGGCTAACGAGGGAAAGTGAGAGATGTTATATTACTATTTATGTAGTCTATTATCAATATATTTCTTTATTAATTTACCAAATTTGACCATATATATTTGAAGTTCCCGACTTCTTCCTATGATCTGCTAGTTTGTGATACTGAGAGGGGGGTGAATCAATATCACCACAATTCGCAATTCGTAGGTAAGTGAACAACTTCAATCTCTTCTTAAAAGCAAACTCTTTCTCAGATTCGACTAAGGTAGATCTATTGCTACCTACTAATTACAATAGTTTCCAAAGTCACCTTTCAGACACTTTGCCTAATAGACAATACGAATGTTCTTGTTTAAGTCTTCGTTAGGTTATAAGTTGGCTGATACTTTAGCTACGTTCACAATTCAATTCAAAACACAGAACGTAAAACAAATTAAGGACACACGAGATTTACGTGGTTCCGTCAACGTGATGTACATCCACGGTGGTAGGGACTCTCCCTCTACCGAGACTATCCACTATACTTGTGAATACAGGTTACAATGGATGTCTTTAATTCTTTGCTCCTTTCACTATTGCAATTACTAAGCAAGTACAATTGAAAGAGTGTCACTTACTGTGTCTACCATTCTTCTAGCTTGTTTTGCCTCTATTGAATTGAAAGGCTGCTCCATTACTGCTTAGAAGTTCACCGCAACGCTTTCTAACCTCTCTTGAAGAAGTCTGGAAATACGTTGAGTTCAATGCTTCCTTCTCTACGTTGTCTCACACAATTCCTACTTTCACTGTCTTATGGTCTCACCCATCTCCTTGTCTCATGATCTCACTATTTGACAGCTCGCTTGTTCGTTTCTCTCTCTTTTGCTGTCCAGCCAGATTTCTCTCTCTTACCGCTGGATTTCTCTCTCTTCGTCCAGCTTCAATTCTGCCGGTGGTTTCTCTCTCTTCGTTCAGTCGAATCTCTCTCACTGTCCAGCCAGATCTATCTCATCATCCAATCGGATCTGATTTTGGCCGTATCGTCTCTTTTCCGTTCACCCACTTGGCCGTTCACCTCTTTGTCTCCTTCCCCGGTTTGGTCGTCGGGTTTTTTGTGTTTTGGCCGACTACCCTTGTTCTTCCGACGACGGCTTCTCTATCTTCTTTGGGTGTATTTTGGACGTATCGGTGGTGTCCGATTTTCTTCCCTTTTTGTTCCCTTTTTGGTCCTCTTTTCTCTTTCACCCGACGATGGCTCCGATTTGGTTGTATATATATTTTTCTCTTTTTCTCTCCTTCGTCCGACGAATTCGTTTTGTCTCTCTTTTTCGTTCAGCCCGGCCGTCGACCGTTTCTTCTTTCTCTCTCTCGACGGTTACATTGTTCATGACGACTACTATTCATGGTTGCACTGTTCACGACGGTTGCACTGTTCATGACGGCTACTCTTTTCTTTTACAGGTGGTGTTCTTCTGTGTAGGTTTGGTGTTTTGCCGTGTATTTAATTGTGTTGGCCTTACCCTAGTTTTGTCTTCCAAACTCTTTATATACTCTCTCCCATAAAACCCTAATAGGGCTTACTTGCGGTGAATTTACTGTCTTGCCCCTGCATATGGCTTTTACGTTCTTGCCTTTCTATTTGCATTTACTTTCTTGCACATTTAAACCTAGTTGACAACAATTACAACCCATACAAGGCTTTAGGAACAACAATCTCCCCCTTTGTAATTATTGGCAACACTCATAACAAAAGCCACTATGCAGTAGTTTCAACTCCCCCTGCACTGTTGCTTCTCTCCCCCTTTGCCAACCAATTACAAATTTGAAAAAACTTGCAAAATACAGATGGAGGATTCACCTGATTTTCAGGCTTGAGGAGGCATTCGCACAGACAGACTCATTCTGTGCTTTTCAAACAAATCTGCAGACAGAGATTTAGTTAGATCTTGTATAGCCTCTTCAGCAGACAGACTCAACTTGTGAAAGTAAAGCAGTAGCTCCCACAATTCTTCTTCTTGTTGTAACTCCTACTCATGGGTCACCTATGATTTGATTTTTTTGATGAACACTGGTCCACGTTTTCTTTGGCTTTCTTTCTTGCACAGTCTTAGTTGCAAGAGGATCTCTTTCTTCATCAATCATATACAAATTTCCAGTTGTTTTCTTCCCGGCTGCAACAGGATTGCCTTCTTTACTCTTTACTTGGCAACCCATTTTTGTGAATATCACTTTGTGGTCGTCGTTGCATAGTTGGCTGATAGATGCTAGGTTATATCTGAGTCTTTCAACATGTAGAACATCTTTCAGCTTTCCTTTTCCAATATTTACTGACCCTTGACCATTGATGTTGAGTGAATCATCATTGCTAAACTTGACTTTACCTTTTCTTGATTTGTTTAGCTTTGATAATTTACTCATCTCCCGTCATGTGTGAAGTGCATCCATTGTCAAGGATCCACTGCTTATCCTTATAGTCAACCTTTAGTGCAATTTCAGCTATATTAGCCACCTCCTTTTTTGCTTTATATTCCTTCTTTTGAACTAGCTGGAAGATAGCTTTCTCTTTTTTCTCAGCTTTGATTGCACCGCTTGTTTTTACTGTGCCATTGAGTGCTTTCTCTTGCTTAGGGAGAAGTGTCATGCATCTCTTGGCATTATGGCCAT
The DNA here is from genome assembly GCA_021533255.1 of Ceriops tagal. Taxonomy (NCBI): domain Eukaryota; kingdom Viridiplantae; phylum Streptophyta; class Magnoliopsida; order Malpighiales; family Rhizophoraceae; genus Ceriops; species Ceriops tagal. Next base: position 8,066,879 of record CM038611.1, on the reverse strand, counting down.
CCTGCCTGCACCTTTCACACTGTTCCAAGTCTGCCAATATAACAAACTTGTTCTTTGAAGCTATTGGTTTGGGCTTCCACCAACAATCCTCATCAGTGTGTCCTTGCCTTTTACAGTATATGCAAAAACTCACAACAGGTGTTCTCTTCTGAATTTTGTTTTGTCTCTCCTTGTATGCAGCATCGTATCTTCTCAAGTTGGAGACATATACTGGCCTTCTCCACCAGCAGTTACTTGCCTTATGACCCTAAACTCCACAATAAAGGCAATGACCTTAAAACTGCCTCTTCTTGGGTCTGATTACAGCTTGTTTTCTTCTGTTCATCACTTGCTGTGTAGGCAAAGTAGCTGGCTTTTTTGCTTGTGTGACTTTCATTTCAGTCACCTTCTTCTCCTTCTTCTGTTTAGCCGTAGCCCTCTGCTGGCTGACTTTCTTTTCTTTCTGAGATGTAGCAGCTACAGGTTGCTGCTCCTTAACCACATACATCATTTTTGGCCTTGGCTTTGGTTTGATAACTATCTTCTCTTCTTCAATTATCTTCACCTGAGTCACAACCTTCTCTTTCAACTTCTGTGGCAAAGTCTCATTCTTCTTTTCTCTTGCAGAGTTTGTTTCTCTTACCACTTTAAACTTCTACAAGTTCTTCTCACTCTTTTTGAGTTGTTGCTGAAGTCTTAGCAACTTTATCTCCATTTCTTCAAATGTTGAAGTCTTTGAGCCAAGCTCTATTGTAAGGTCTTCACATATTTTGATATGTTCCTCAAATCTTCTCTTCAAGTCAATATGCTCAGCCTTTATTTCATCCTTTGGACTTTCAACTTGACTTTGCTTCAACTTGTTTTATATGGGTCTCCAACCTTCTTATGGTTCTGCCCTTTTTGATTATCTCTTTTGAAGTTGCTTCCAGCTCAGTTTCAAGATCTGACTCTTCTTTATCAACCTCCTTTTCCTTTTTAGAGGTTGAACTACTACATTGAGCTGATGCCATAAAGGCATGCTCATCTGATGAGTCTTCATCTTCCTTCTCATTAGCTTTTTTTATCTGACTCATATAACTCTTGAATGAGCCTCTCTTTTGCTTTTATGGGTTGGCAATCTTCTTATTAAACTTCTTTGATTTGAGTGATGATCTTCTTCATCTTGAATTCTGCTCATCATCACCATCCTCATCATCAAGTTTCACTTGGCACTGAGAAGAAAAGTGTCCTGTCTGCCCACAACGATAACATCTCAAGGCCAGTTGTCTTTTTCCCTTCTTAGACCCTTTTTTGAATTTCCTTGTGAAGTAATCTAATACTTTACCTTCACTTTCTTCCTCATCATCATCATCATCCTCACTAGATGATTCTTCTTCTTCTTTTATCTTCAAGTACTTCATAGCTTTGAAAGCTGCCTCCTTTGATACCTTTGTTGTTGCAGAGCTTTCAGCTGACTTTATTCTTATCTCATATGCAATAAGATTGCATTGGAGATCATGCAGAGACATAGAATTTAGATCTCTACTCTCCTCTATGGTTACTACCTTTGAGGCAAACCTCTCAGGCAGAATTCTCAAAATTTTCTTAACAATCAATGAGTCATTCTTATTCTTCCCATGACTTCTCAGGTCGTTTACAGCGTCAATAACCTTGGTGAAGAACTCTTGAACTGTTTCATTCTTCTGCATTATGAGATATTCATATCTCTCCTTGAACACTTGAAGCTTAGCCTCCTTCATTCTGCCATCACCTTTATAGACTTTCTGCAATCTGTCCCATATCTCCTTGGCAGATTTGCAGTCCATAACTTTAGCATACTCAGCATCTGTCAATGCTGAAATGATGACATTTGAGGTCTTCCCATTTATCTCAAACTGCCTTAACTCCTATGGGGTTGGGTCTTTACCTTCTTCCGGAGCCACAAAACCCTTCTGTACGCATTTCACTACGTTCATGCCCATGGTTGCAAATATCACTTGCATTCTTGCTCTCCACATATGATAGTTGGTTCCGTTGAAGATTGGAACCTTCTTACTGTAAGTGGTACTAGTGCTGGTACCGGCTTCTATTTCTCAATATGCTAAACAAGTCAAACTTTTAGATCCCTTTAAATTAGTACACCAAGCTGTTAAGTTTCAAGCTGATGAACCTGTGCTCTGATACCAATTGAAGTTCCCGACTTCTCCCTAGGATCTACTAGTTTGTGATACTGAGAGGGGGGTGAATCAGTATCACCACAATTCGCAATTCACAAGTAAGTGAACAACTTCAATCTCTTCTTAAAAGTGAACTCTTTCTCAGACTCAACTAAGGTAGATCTATTGCTACCTACTAATCACAATAGTCTCCAAAGTCACCTTTCAGACACCTTGCTTAATAGACAATACGGATGTTCTTGTTTAGGTCTTCGTTAGGTTATAGGTTGTCTGATACTTAGCTGCATTCACAACTCAATTCAAAACACAAAACGTAAAGCAAATTAAGGACACACAAGATTTACATGGTTCCGTCAACGTGACGTACATCCGCAATGGTAAAGACTCTCTTTCTACCGAGACTATTCACTATACTTGTGAATACAGGTTACAATGGATGTCTTTAATTCTCTGCTCCTTTCACTATTGCAATTACTAAGCAAGTACAATACAAAGAGTGTCACTTACTATGTCTACTCTTCTTCTAGCTTGTCTTGCCTCTGTTGAATTGAAAGGCTGCTCCATTGCTGCTTAGAAGTTCACCGCAACGCTCTCTAACCTCTCTTGAAGAAATTTGGAAATACGTTGAGTTCAATGCTTCGCCGAATTCCTTCTCTACGTTGTCTTACACAATTCCTATTTTCACTATCTTACGGTCTCACCTGTCTCCTTGTCTCACGATCTCACTGTCTGACGGCTAGCCTGTTCGTTTCTCTCTTTCTTGTTGTCTAGCAGGATTTCTCTCTTTTACCGTCGAATTTCTCTCTCTTCGTCCAGCTTCGATTTTGCCGGTGGTTTCTCTCTCTTCATTTAGTCGGATCTCTCTCACTTTCCAGCCGGATCTATCTCACCGTCCAATTGGATCTAATTTTGGCCGTATCATCTCTTTTCCGTTCACCCACTTAGCCGTTCACCTCTTTGTCTCCTTCCCCTGTTTGGCCGTCGGGTTTCTTGTATTTTGGCTAACCACCCCTGTTCTTCCGACGACGACTTCTCTATCTTCTTTAGGTGTATTTTGGGCGTATAGGTGGTGTTCGGTTTTCTCCCCTTTTTGGTCCTCTTTTCTCCTTCGCTCGACGACGGTTCTGATTTGGTCGTACATATATTTTTCTCTTTTTCTCTCCTTCATCCGACAAATCCATTTTCTCTTTCTTCTTCTTTTTTTTTCTTCGTCTGTCGGCCACTTCTCTTTGGCCGTGTCAGATTTTTTCTCCTGTTTCCGACGACGGTTGTTCTTCGTTCAGCCCGGCCGTCGACCTTCTCCTCTTTCTCTCTCTCAACGGTTACATTGTTCACGACGACTACTGTTCATGGCTACACTGTTCATGACGACTACTCTTTTTTTTTGTAGGTGGTTTTTTTCTATGTAAGTTTGATGTTTTGCTGTGTATTCAATTGTGTTGGTCTTACCTTAGTTTTGTCTTCCATAAAACCTTAATAGGGCTTACTTGCGGCGAATTTACTGTCTTACCCCTCCATATGGCTTTGACGTTCTTGCCCCTCCACGTGACTTTTACCTTCTTACTCTTCTATGTGACTTTACTTTCTTACACACTTAAACCTAGTTGATAACAATTATAACCCATACAAGGCTGTGGGAACAACAATATTAGAATAGAATAATTATAATATTTTTTGAAAAGAAAATATAAAAATTTGTTTGAATTGATGATTTAGAAAATTTTTTCAAAACTTTTCTCCTATTAAAGAGAAAAGATTTAGAAAAAGAAAAGAAAATTTTCTACCTTAACAAAACATTTTATTTATTCACAAAAAAGAAAAAGAGAACAAAAGAAAACATACATCTCACCACTTTTCATGTATTTGATTTAGCTAATGGATATATATGATCTAATCTAAAAATAATTCAAATCTCAAAAAATGATCTGACTAAATGAGTAATACAAATTTTGAAAAAAAAAAAAACTCAAAAAATAATTAAATTTTAAAATAATATTATACTAACTTGTTATGTGACACCTCTACTAATCTTATATAAAGTAATATTAAATACAAAAAAATTAATTTAATCATGAAATATTACTTTTATTTGGATAAATAATTCTTTTAATTTTTTATTATGCAATTTTATTAATGAAAAATTATCAATTTTAACAAAGATAATAATTTGATGATAAGTTAGAAAAACTTTTTGGTAATTGTTAACATTATTATCTCATACGTGGCTAATAAGGGAAAGTGAGAGATGTTATCTTACTATTTATGTACTTTATTATCAATAAATCTCTTTATTAATATACCAAATTTTACTTTATATATTAGAATAGAATAGTTATAATTTTTTTTAGAAAAATATGAACGTTTGGTTGAATTGATGATTTAGCAAAATTTTTCAAAACTTTTCTCCTATTAAAGAGAAAAGATTTAGAAAAAAAAAAGAAAATTTTCTCCCTTAACAAAACATTTTATTTATTCACAAAAAAGAAAAAGAGAACAAATAAAAGCGTACGTTCACACCACTTTTCATGTATTTGATTTAGCCAATATATATATCTAATCTAACCTAAAAACAATTCAAATCTTAAAATATGATCTAACTAAACAAGTAATTAAAATTTTGGAAAAAAATCTAACTCAAAAATAATTTTTTAAAATTTTTTGTTAATTAATTTTATTAATGAAAAATTATCAACTTTAACAAGGATAATAATTTGATGATAAGTTAGACAAAATGTTTAGTAATTATTAAAACTATTCTCATATATGGTCAATGAAGAAAAGTGAGAGATGTTATTTTACTATTTATGTATTCTATTATCAATAAATCTCTTTATTAATTTACCAAATTTAACCCTATATGTTAGAATAGAAAAATTATAATTTTTTTCAGAAAAATATGAACATTCGGTTGAATTGATGATTTCGCAAAATTTTTCAAAACTTTTCTCCCATAAAAAGAGAATTGATTTAGAGAAAAAGAAAAAAAATCTTTTTTAGCAAAACTTTTTATTTATTTAGAAAAAAAAGAACAAACAAACAAGCATATTGCATTGCTTTTGATGTATTTAATTCAGCTAATGGGTTTATCTAATCTAAATTGAAAATGATTCAAATCCCAAAAAAGGGTATAATTTAGAAAATAATTAAAATTTCAAAAAATGATTTGACTCAAAAAGAAATTAAAATTCAAAATGATATTTATCCAAACATCTCTATGCGAAGTATAAGTTACATCTACTAATTTCCATATGTAACTAATGGAGCCTCACCTAATCGAAAAAAGGGAGCCGTTGTCTTACAATTTATAGAATCTATTGTTAATAAATTTATTGATTAATTTACTAAATCCGACTGTTTATATTAGAATAGGATAAATATAAGTTTTTCTTTTTGAAAGAAAATAATATGAAATTTGGGTAGAATGGTCAATAAGTAGTGGAACCCTAGTTTCTGTGAAAGAAGAAGACGTCACAAACTGGCAAAATATGGCATCCGTGAGGAAGATCAAACTAGGCTCACAGGGGCTAGAGGTGCCAGCGCAGGGTTTGGGGTGCATGAGTATGTCCACCTTCTACGGTCCGCCCAAGCCTGAAGCTGACATGATCGCTCTCATTCACCACGCAATCAACAGTGGCATCACTTTTCTTGATACCTCTGATATGTACGGCCCTTTCACAAATGAAATCCTTATTGGAAAGGTACCTATATTTCAATTTTAGTGTAATTTTATTATCGACGATTTTATTTCATAATTATCACTTGACTACAATAAAATCAAATTCTCGTATAATCAAATTAATCGTCTTGCAACCAACAAACGGTTACTAAGAGAATTTTGAGAGATTTGTTCGAGCTTTTGAATTGCTCTCGATTTCACTTGCCTAAATCTAGCTGGTTGGTTTCTTAATATTTTAATGAAACAGTGATGTCTTCTTTATAACATACTAAAAAAAGAGAGAGAATGTTATTGCTGTAACTGCAGGCATTGAAAGGAGGATTGAGGGAGGAAGTTCAATTAGCCACAAAATTCGGGATAAAAGTCGTGGATGGTAAGATAGAGGTGCGTGGGGATCCTGCTCATGTGAGAGCTGCTTGTGAGGCCAGCTTGAAGCGGCTTGAAGTTGATCATATTGATCTTTATTACCAGCATCGTATTGATACTACCGTTCCCATTGAAGTCACGGTTTGTGCTTTTCGTTTTTGTTTTCTCAAACAAAACCTGTCCATATTCGAGCCAATTAATGCTGCACTCGGATCCAATGTTTGTCTGGTTTTGTACCTGTTTTAGTAGGTGTTCTAGTATACCATAGTTTATATTTCTCTAATTAGATTAAAATGACTAACTTTTAGCAATATATATATGACAAGAATAAAATGAAATGCTTGTCGTGAATATATCAAGATTGTTGAGTTGTTTGAAACTTTATTTTATCATGCCATTAAGATCTAGCAATGTTCTCCGGTGTGATATAGATGGGTGAATTAAAGAAACTAGTTGAGGAAGGGAAAGTGAAGTATATAGGCCTGTCAGAGGCCTCTGCTTCAACGATTAGAAGGGCACATACGATTCATCCAATAACTGCTGTTCAGTTGGAGTGGTCCTTATGGTCAAGAGATGTTGAGAAAGAAATAGTCCCTGCTTGCAGGTAAGTTTGGATGCACACAATGCCAAGTCCATGTTTTAGCCTAATGATAATACGTTTAGAAAATTTATAATGTTGAATTGATATTCACTCAAACTTACTTTACTTTTCTCTATTTTTTCATTCCTAATTAGCAAAATGATGCCTTCAGATTTATATCATGATGGTAATCTTTCTTACATCAAAATTCATCATTAAAAACTATGACATCATATTTTATAGGTGCAAATTTTTCTCTAAAAACATTGTAACTTTTGATATACTCAAAACAAGTTTAGATTTAAAAGAATGTTGAATCATTATTAGAATATAATTGCATAATTATAAGGATTTTTCTGTTGAAAATCTTATTTATTTTAAAATAGAATTTGGTGACTCCATATTATAAATATTATATTAGTCTCAAGAAAAAGAAATTGCTTAAACCTCCTTCTTCCTTTTTTTAAAATTGTCAATATTAATATATCATTGAAATTTAATAGTGGATTTGCTGGAGTGTTTGAAGAGAAATTAATAATTCATTAATGTTTTTATTTCTCCCAGGAACTTGGTTACTCTATGTTATAAATATTTTGTTAATCTTAGGAAAATGAAATTACTTAAATCTCCTTCTTCTCTATTTTTTTTAATTGTCAGTACTAACATACCATTGAAATTTAATAATGAATTTGTTGGAACATTTGAAGAGAAATTAATAATTTGTTAATGGTTTTTTTTTTCTTTCTCTAGGGAACTTGGAATTGGGATTGTGGCATATAGCCCTCTAGGACGGGGATTCTTTTCCTTAGGACCTAAGTTGGTTGAAAACATGGGAGAAGGTGACTATCGAAAGGTTAGCAACTAGTGTTTCAAATTGTTAATTACTCTACGTGAAAACCTTTCTAGCTGAGCAATAACAGGTTAAGTTATGATAGCTCCCGTTGATGTGGATGAAAATAGAAAACATAACTAATGGAAATGTCTCTCCCAAAACGTGACTAATTTTTTCTCTCTTTATTTTTTTTTCTCAATTTTTGTGTCTTTCCAGGTAATGCCTAGGTTTCAAGCTGAAAATTTGGAGCATAACAAACGCCTATTTGATAGGGTTAATGAATTTGCAACAAAGAAGGGTTACACAACAACACAGCTAGCACTAGCTTGGTTGTACCATCGAGGGAATGATGTATGTCCCATACCAGGAACCACCAAAATTGATAACCTCAACCAAAACATTGCTGCCCTGGCTGTGAAACTAACCCCCGAAGAGATGTCTGAACTCGAATCCATTGCTTCAGTAGATGCTGTAAAAGGTGATAGGTACGGCGACGGCTTCCCTACTTATGAGAGTGCTGAGACTCCGCCCTTGTCGTCATGGCAAGCCGCATGAAAGAGAGCTTTGTACCTTTTTTTCTTAATTGGTTTGCGGCTTTAATAGTTATTTAGAAAATAAGTATTCCTACGGGGTTTTATTATACAAGGATTCTTCTATGTGAACAATGTATGAAAGAGTGGACTTCACCTGGCTCAAAGGCTATTGTGAGCGGTTATGTGTTATTAATAAAAATTATATTAACAAATAAAATAAAATAAAATATCTATATTATTTAAATCTTACATTTTTTTATTAGATAACTGAAATCCTTAAATAAGGCATTCATGATTAACTACAAAAAAAAAATTTAAATATATAAGTATCTATAATATACCAAACTATTTATTTTAAAAGAATTGTGACATAATTATTTATATTTTTTATTGGATTTTTCAAAAAACTGTATTTTGGAAATTATAGTATATAATCTTTTAATCATAATGAATAATTTTATTCTTGTAATAAAAACATTCTTGCAAATCTACATATTTACTAACTTTACATATTTAATTTATACCTATTCTAAATATATTATATATGCATAGAATTTTATGCTATCATTTAATAGTCATTTAAATAAAAGCTAAAATTTTGAATACAATAAAAATCAACAACTTCATTTATCTTAAGTTAGATATAGAAATAAATTTATCTTGTGTAGAATTTAAATTAGATTTAATTGTAACTAATTATTTATATATATATTTCAAATATAACAGACCTAACAAATAATTTGTAGGAGAAATTATAAGAAATTGATAATAGCTATAACAACTAATATTAGTTGAAATCTTTTAAGTCAATAAATCCAATAGTTCCAAATTTTAAATGGCGGTAAGAAGTGACTTTAGTGGGGTCAAAAAATGATTTTCAATAGGGGCAAAACATGGACTTGATGGGTCAGTGGAGACAATTGTTGTCACTTATTCCCCCTCGCTCTTCCTTGATTGTGGTTGTTATTTCAAAACTTAAAAATATGCCTTTTTTGTTTATTGTATACTATCACAAAGATCAATAGTTTAGTACTTCTCTTAAACTCATTGCCTCAGCAATACCATCATTTTTTTTGTGTAGCCTAAAAAATAAAAGGTCATTAGGATCAATATTCTCGTATACCTCTGATATAAAATTATGATATGGATTCATAGATCTAACTATGATTCTTATTAAAACAACAACTGAATTAAGTGGAAGTTAGCCTGAAAATCAAAAGCCATATGTTAAAACTTGAGGTTATGCAATCAATAGTGGCATCACATTTCTTGACTTCTCATACATTTGTGGCACCTTCATAAATGAGATTCCTTTTGGCATTAAGTAAGACTAGGATTAGCCTCACGCGTTAGAAGCATGAGCTTGCATGGGTTGTGTTCCTTACACACAAGTACAAAGCCTTGAAAGCCATTGAAAAGCTTTGTAAGCAATTGTAAACTAAGAAGGGACACTCCTTCACTTTAATTAAAGATGATCATGAAGGAGAATTGGAGAATTAGGACTAAAAGAAATTTGCAATGCTCAAGAAATTTCTCATAATTTTTCAACTTAAAAAATACTTAAACAGAATGAATTGGTTGAACAAAAAATTAGAATTCTACAATAGATGGCTCAAACCATGCCCATTGAATTTTGCTTGCTAAAATATTTTTGAGTTAAACCTATCCATATAACATGTTATGTTTCAAATCAGATTCTAGTTCATCCTTTGATCAAAAAGACACTTTATGAGCTATGGAGAAGAAAGTCAAGAATCTATTATTTCAATTTATTGGTTGCAATTGTTTCATTTTGAACACTAAAGATAATTTTGAAAATTTCAAATCAAAGGTTAATGAAGGTATCTTTTTAAGATACTTTTCAATTAACAAAGCATATAAGTTTCTAATAAAAATTCCTTAATAGTTGAAAAGTCCATACATTAATTTTTGATGAAACAAACCATTTTAACTTTAAAAATGAGGATTTTTTTTTTTTATGATGCAGGTATAATCTAACAAACAAAGAATATGAGTCCAAGTGATTTACCAAAAGAGAAAGCACAGTATTTTTATGAAAATGTTAATTAGAGAAACCTAAAACAAGCATATCAAATCTTGAAATTTTTACCAATTTGTAAAATTTGGTACAAAAGGTACCAAGATAATAGAGACACATTTGTAAATTATTCTAAGATCAAATTATTGGGAATGCATTTAATCCCCTCAAGACTAGATCATCATCAAGGAATGCAAACACTAATATTGTACTAATTTCTCAAATAGAGCCTAAGCATATAGAAGATGAATTGATTGATAAGTAGTTGATGCATGCCATAGAGATAGAGTTGAACAAATTTGAGAGGGACTAAGTGTGGACTTAGTTCCTAAACCTAGAGATCATTTTATCATTATGACCAAATGGACGTTCATAATTATATTAGATGAGTGTGAAAAAAATAGTGAGGAACAAAAGGAAACTTGTTGCTAAGGAATACAACCAAAAAGATAGGATAGATTATAATGAGAACTTTATATTCATGGAAAAATTAAAGGTAATTCATATCTTTTGCATACATCTTTCATGAATTTCACTTATATTAATTGGATGTAAAAAGTGTGATTCTTAATGATATTATTGTGGAAGAGGTATCTGTTAAGCAACTTGCAAGTTTAGAGAACACTAAATATTTGGATTATGTCTTTAAGCCTTCTAAACCTTTGTATTAATTAAAGCAAATTTCATAAACTTCATATGAGTAGCTTAGCTCATTCTTGATAAAAAATGGCTTTACAAAAAGTAACATGGATACCACTTTATTCACAACAGCAAAAGGTGATGATCATTTAATTATGTAATTTATTTTGACAATATTATTTTTTATACTAATAATACTTCTTTATGTAAAAAATTTGCTTCTCAAATGGAGAGAAAATTTAAAATAACTATGATGGGGAAACTTTATTTTCTCCTTGTTGTATAAATAAATAAGATCTTAAATAGAATCTTTATCAACCAAATAAAGTATGCAAGAAAAATATTGAAAAATTTTGATATAAAGAACGTAAAGCCTTATGATATACTAATGTTAATATCTAAAAATCATGATAAGGATGAAAACATTTAGAGAATAGATAAAAAACAATATTGTGGTATGGTTAAAAGCTTACTTTACCTTACCACAAGTATACCTAATATTATGTATGGTATATACCTTTGTGCGTATCTTCAATTATCACCTAGAGAGTCTCATTTTAATGCACTAAAAAGAAAACTACATTATATCAAAGAGTTGCCAATTTAGGCATAAGGTATCTTAGAGGCAAATATTTTGATCTAATTGGTTATTTGAACTCAAATTAGGCCAATGATAGACTTCATAAAAAAAACACTATTAATATTGGCCAATTCCTAAAAAGTGCATTAGTTTCAAGGTTTAGTAAGAAGTAAAGTGCTATAACATTTTCTAAGGTTGATATTAAATACCTTATAGTAGGTAGTTGTTATTCACAATTTTTTTTTTTTTTTTGCATTAAACACATTTTTAAGGACTTTAAGTTACATTTTTCTATAATACTTATTATGTGTGACAACTTTAACACCATCAACCTTACCAAGAACTTCATTTATGATTTTAAAACCAAGCATATAAATCTAAAATATTATTTCATTAGAGATCATGTGTTTAAAGGGAATATCATTCTTGATTGTACAAACCAATGATTAGTTAAATGATATTTTTACAAAAGCATTTAGTGAAGATAGATTCTTGAGTATTATAAAGCATTTGAGCATGGTAAACAAGTTCTAGGCTCTTATTTTTGCATCTTATGTGTTCTTACATTTATTTGCTCCATTGATTAATGTTTGATGATATATGAGACTTGCTATAATTATTTTTTATTGTTTTGTGTGTGAACTTTCCTTTCTTTTAAAAAGCATCATTCGAAATATATATTTTTTTTGATAGTCAATTAGTTAAATTTTTTACACTAATCAATTAACTTAATTGATTAGCAAATAACCTATGACGAACTCTTTTCTTCTCTAAACATGATTAACCACATCTTTTAAAAGCCTTTCCCTTTTTCTTTTTTTTCTTTCAAAAAATAAACGACTCAAAATTCTCCAAAACCCTAACTGTGGGCCATCATTTTTAAAATTTCCTAAAAGTTTCCAAGATGTACCAAAATCATTCTAAATTTAACCAAATTTCCTTGCTAAATCCATCACTTCTCTTAGAAATCACTACATCTATCCATGAATTCCATCAATTCTCATCTCCCCAAATCACAATGAAGAGGAGAAGATAAATTTCCAAGTCTAAATCCTCTAAAGATGGATAATCCACCAAAAAGTAGAAGTCACATTCATTGCCACCATAAAAAGATACCATCTTTATAACCAATGATGTCATTGCCATTAAAGAAGGAGTCCTCTCATTGGTAAGCAACTTAGAATCAACTTTACTTCTTTGAAGGGTGAGACTCAATCTATCAACACCACCAACATACCTTATTTTGCCACCACCATAACCTCATGGCTCGCCAAAAAAGTCTTCATCTTCTATTTCTTAACTTAGATTATATTCCTTATCTCCAATTAGAGGTTTAAATGAAACACTAATTAAAGAATTTAAAGCTTCTTAAGAGGCAGCAAGCTCACTTTTGAGGTGCTTTCCTTTTCAATTTATTTTAAAGGATACTTTTAAGAAATATAAAGAATATTTAAAGTATAGAGATGCATTGGGTGGTTGAATTATTAAGGATACTTCAAGAAAGGTGTTTATTTCTTAGAATTTCATAGATGGGTTTATTGCATAAGGATGATCAAATTTCATCAATTTAAACTGCAAGTATTATCCAAATATGGTTAAAATATTTTTCTCAAATATTAAAGAATTTTTTTAATAAAAGGATAGTTTTGTATGTAAATGAAACCGATATGGTGCTAATACTTAAGATTATTACTATCACTTTTTTTTTTTTTTTGTCCCTCTTATTGGTAGTAAAGTTATTTTTTATAGAGATTGAATCATTGAAAGGTATTTTTAAAGATCAAGTTAATAATGATAGAAATAGTTTGTTTAATAGAATTAAAGGTTCAATTTCTATAAGTCATAAACATAAAAATGCTAGTTCTTTGCCTATTAAATTACATGTTATGCAAAGAATTATAGGAGGTAATATTTCTCCAAAAGGTTGGCATATAGATTGTCTATCTTATGTTAATTTGTGTATCTTGACTTATACGATTAAAAGGGAAACACTTAATCTTCCAAAATAGGTGATAGGATATGCTTTCTTTAAGATGCCATGATGAAGAAAACTCCAAAAAGATGTGGCTTAGGGCCCCAACGCACATAAGGAATCAAAGAACAACTAGGAAAGCTAAACCAGAGTTTAATATCACAAACCTTAGACCTACCCTTTAAAGGAACACGAACCTAGGGTATTTAAGAAGGATATGGATGCCACACTCCAGAAAAGAAAGGAATTGGGAGTGATAAGTCAATTGGAACGCCACAAGAAAAAGTATCTCTTGATAAGTTCTTTAGTCCTTAAAAGAACCAAGGGAAAAAAACCCTTGCTTTCTATTTCATTCAAAGTTGTTTGATTTCCCAGAGCTTACAAAGGGTGCCTATTTATAGGCTAAGATAACAATCCTAAAGAGGCATAAATTCCTACTTAGGACAAATCCTTATTTTGGAGGAATTCCTAAATATGGACAAATTCCAACATAAACAATAAACTCCTATTTAGGAGGGAATTCTATTACTTAGTTTGACCTATTAAGTATTCTAATTATATTAATTAGGCTTGGACTCTTTGTCAAACTTGAATTCGCACCATTTGAAGCTTGGTTGGCCTGAATGTCCTGAATCAGCCCATTTAGTGCTTTTTAAATCTTTTTGGCTCTAGCTCGTGTTATTGGGCCTTCTGGAATATGCAATGGATCTTTTGCATCCATTGAAGCTCTAGCTCATATTATTGGGCATTCTGGAATGTGCAATGGACTTCTTGCATCCATTGAAGCCTTCTACCCATCATCTCTATGGTTCTTATCATTCCCCCTCTCCTCAAAAGGATTCATCCTTGAATCATCACCTACATCAAAAGGGGAAAGATTAGAAACGTTAAATGTTGCACTCACATTATATTCACTAAGAAGGTCCAACTTATAAGCATTGTTATTAATTTGGGCTACAACTTGAAAGGGACCATCTCCTTTAGGTTGTAGCTTCGAACGCCTCTGAGCTAGGAACCATTCCTTGCGTATATGCACCCAAACCCAATCACTAGGTTCAAACACCACCTTCTTTCGTCCCTTGTTGACATGGGATGTGTGTTGCTCAGTTCGTTTTTCAATATGTTGTCGCACCTTCTCATGCAATTTTTTTTATCATGTCAGCCTTAAGTTCATCTAAGCTAGCATACTCATTGATAGGTATAGGTACCAAATCCAAAGGAGTCAATGGATTAAAATCATATACAATTTCAAATGGAGAGTAGCTAGTAGTAGAATGAACACTCCTATTATACGCAAACTCGACATGTGGTAAACAATCTTCCCATGTTTTCAAATTTGTTTTAATAATAGCACGCAAAAGAGTAGAAAGAGTTCGATTAACTACCTCAGTCTGTCCATCATTTTGTGGATGACAAGTAGTTGAAAACAATAGCTTAGTACCTAACTTACCCCACAAAGTCTTCCAAAAGTAGCTTAAGAACTTTGTATCCTGGTCTAAAACAATGCTTCGTGGCATGCCATGCAAACGTACTACTTCTCTAAAGAATAAGTCAGCCACGTTGTTTGCATCATTAGTTTTATGACATGGGATGAAGTGTGCCATCTTTAAAAATCTATCAACAACAACAAATACAGAATCCCTACCCCTTTTTGTTCGTGGCAATCCTAGTACAAAGTCCATAGATAAATCAACCCAGGGATGGTTAGGTATGGGTAAAGGGGTATACAAGCCATGAGATAAAACTCTAGATTTAGCTTGTTTGCATGTTATGCATTTTACACATATCCTCTCAACATCTCGTTTCATGTGTGGCCAAAAGAAATGTTCATTTAGGACATCTAGGGTTTTCTTAACTTTGAAATGACCTATTAGACCACCCTCATGAGCTTCTCTTACAACCAACTCCCTTAAAGAACTCATAGGCATGCACAAACGATTTTCCCTAAATAAGAAACCCTTATGCCTATAAAACTTCTGAAAGGTTGACGCCTCACATGCTCTATACACATTAACAAAGTCAGGATTATTCACATATAAATCCTTAATATGTTCAAATCCTAATAAGTTTGCAGCAAGTGTAGAGATAAGGGCATACCTTTGAGATAATGCATCAGCTACCACATTTTCCTTACTTTGTTTATATTGGATGATGTAGGGAAAGGTCTCAATGAATTTAATCCACTTGGCATGTCTTTTGTTCAACTTTCCTTGTCCCTTCAAGTGCTTCAAAGATTCATGGTCAATATGGATGACAAACTCCTTGGGCCAAAGGTAGTGTTGCCATGTCTCCAAAACCCGTACCAATGCATACATCTCTTTATCATAAGTAGGATAATTAAGGCTTGCTCCACTTAGCTTTTCACTAAAGTAAGCAATTGGGCGCCTTTCCTGCATCAAAACAGCTCCAATGCCAATACCTAAAGCATCACACTCAATCTCAAAAGCTTTTGCAAAGTTAGGTAAAACAAATAAGGGTGCAGAACTTAATTTTTCCTTGATGCAATTAAAAGCCTTGTCTTGGTCACTACCCCACCTAAAACTCATGTTCTTTTTGATAAGCTCAGTGAGTGGTGCGGCAATAGTGCTAAAGTCTTTAACAAAGAGTCTATAGAAACTAGCTAGACCATGAAAGCTACACACGTCACTAGTTGACTTAGGTGTAGGCCAATCACAAATTGCCTTAACTTTTTCCTCATTAACCTCAACACTTTTAGTACTAACAACATAACCAAGAAATGTGATTTGATTAGTACAAAAGGAACATTTATGTAAGTTAGCATACAATTTCTCAGAACGTAAAACACTTACAATAAAACGTAAATGATCAAGATGATCTTTTAAGGTTTTACTATAGCCAAAATATCATCAAAATACACAACTACAAATTTACCAATGAATTCACGTAAAACATGATTCATTAGTCGCATAAAAGTGCTTGGTGCATTAGTGAGACCAAATGGCATAACAAGCCACTCATACAACTCATACTTAGTTTTAAAAGTTGTTTTCCACTCATCTCCCTCTCTTATCCTAATTTGATGATATCCACTTTTCAAATCAATCTTAGAAAAGACACATGAGCCATGCAATTCATCCAACATGTCATCTAATCTAAGTATGGGGTGACGATACTTTACAGTGATTTTGTTGATTGCTTGACAATCAACACATATCCTCCAAGTCCTATCTTTCTTGGTACAAGTAGGACAGGAACAGCACATGGACTCATGCTTTCCCTCACATACCCTTTGGACATAAGCTCCTTAACCTGCCTTTGAAGCTCCTTTGTCTCCTCAAGATTACTCTTATATGCTGGCCGGTTAGGGATAGATGCACCCGGGATGAAATCAATTTGATGCTTAATTCCTCTATTAGGTGGCAATACACTTGGGATATCATCTGGGAATATATCTTCAAATTCCTGCAATAGAGCAACAATAACACTAGGCAAAGATGGGTCAAACTTGTTAGTGTTAAACTAAGCCTCCTTGTACAAAAGTACGATTATAGGCTATTTGGCATAGAATGCTCTTTTGACATCACTTCCTTTTGCATAGAGACTTTCTTTTTTCTTTTCTTCTCTTGTGTCTTCACATTTTCTCTTCTCTTTTCTCTTTTATCAATCTCTCTTGTCTGTTCACTCTCATTTTTAATCCTTAATTGGTCCTCATAAGCTTGTTGAGGTGATAATGGTACATGAGTAACAGGTTTTTCATTCATTACAAAGGAATATTGATTCTTAAAGCCATCATGCATAACTCGCTTGTCAAATTGCCATGGTCTTCCTAATAGAATATGTCCCGCATGCTTAGGTACAACATCACATAAAACTTCATCATGGTACCTTCCAATAGAAAATGATATGAGCACTTACTTATTTACCTTCACTTCACCACTCTCATTCAACCACTGAAGCTTATATGGCTAGGATGCTTCATAGTAGGTAAATCCAGCTTTTCAACCATAGTTGTGCTAGCAACGTTAGTGCAACTCCCACCATCAATAATCATACTACATACCTTATCTTTGATGAGACACCTTGTCTGAAAGATGTTATCTCGTTACACCTCATTTTCTTCCTTTACTTGCACATTCAATGCTCACCTTGTAACGAGAGCTACTCTGTTAATCAGATACTCCTCTCCATCACTTTCACCCTCTGATGATGGCGTAGAATCATCATTCGATTCACTTTCAGTTTCAACATCATCGTTACTTCTCAAGATCATTGCACATTTATTTGGACATTGAGATGCAATGTGACCCCTACCCAAACACTTAAAACATTTAACATCTTTATTTCTACTTGGTTGGGGTTCAAAATTACCTGTCTCCTTGCTAGAACCCACATTCTTATGCTTGGATAGCTCGACTTTGGACTTGTAATTGGCCATCTCATCTTTTTTACTCTAATTTGGCTTCAAAGATGAGGTAGAACTCGAATTCTGCCCAAACCGTGTGGAGCCCTTTTGTTTAAGTTGCTTTTCAACTTTCATTGCCATGTGCACCATGTCTTCTAATTCCACATAGTGTTGCAATTTAACCACGTTTGCTATGTTTTTATTTAGCCCTTGTAGAAATCGAGCCATGGTTGCCTCTCTATCTTCTTCTACATTCCCCCTAATCATGGTAATCTCCATCTCCTTGTGGTAGTCCTCCACACTTTTGGTGCCCTGAGTGAGCCCTTATAGCCTTTGGTATAACTCCCTGTAATAGTGATTAGGGACAAACCTCCTCCTTATGATAGCCTTTATCTCTTCCCATGCATCAATAAGCCGCTCATGGTTCCTTCTCCTAGTCAAAACAAGTTGATCCCACCAAATAATAGTATAATCAGTAAATTCAACTGCAACAAGCTTTACCTTTTTCTCCTTATAATAGTTGTGGTAGTCAAAAACCAATTCAACCTTCTTCTCTCATTCTAGGTATGTATCAGGATCATTCTTACCTTGGAATGGAGGAATTGTCATTTTAATACTGCCCAAATTATGGTCGTAGGTGCCTTGCTTCCCAAATTCTCTTCGATCCCTTCTATTGTTAACAGTTCTAACCATCGTAGTTTGATCGTCAAATTCATCATCTTCATGGTCATAGGCACGTCTCAACTACCTTCTTGCTCTAGGAGCCTCATATTCCCCATGTCTCCTTTGCAACTATGCTATTATATTAGCTTGCTCCTCTATCCTCTCCCTTATATCATCAAATTTGGTATTCATCTGCTCAAATTGTTGTTGCATAGCTTTGATCATGAAGGACACATCATCAGCTCCCTTCTGAGTTGCACCTTTGTCTTTGAATGTCATAGTATTACTTCTGCACAAAAAAAATAGGATACCTCACAGAACACTCCCTCACGTGTGTCACTCAAAAGATGGTGTCACACTCCTTTGTGTTTATACTCTTTATGGCTTTTTCTTCATATGAACTTTCACTCTTACCTTTTACCACTCGGATTTTCCCTTTTAGTTCTATAAAGAACTAAACAACGTAAATCAAGGGTATTGATTTTGAACAGAATAAGATAAATGACGTAGAATTGAACAAATTGGAGAACAAGGAATCAAAAACGAAAAAGGATGTCAAGACAAACGGATTTAGTGAACTAAATTCACAAAATTAGGATAGGGGTAGTATAACCTAGAGGACAAATTTGGGCAACAAAATAGGAAAATAGATGGTAGAATTGGAGTTGAGCAAGAAAACTTTATTATTATTGTGGCCAATATGACCAAACTGTTAACCTTATCAATAACTTGAATTTGATGTTTTCCTTCTTTTTTTCTTCTTTCTTTCTTTTTTTCTTTTTTTTTTTTCAACACAAAAACAACAGTAGAATACTTAGATACATCAATTGGAATTGAAATTAGCATGTTTATGAGCTCAAGCAAAGAGAGAAGGATTGCAAACAAACAGATTTGTGCATTTGAATGGTAATGCACATAATAGACTAAAGTTCCCAACTTCACCTTAGGATCTACTAGTTTGTGATACTGAAAGGGGGGGTGAATCAGTATCACCATAATTCATAGGTATGTAAACAACTCCAACCTCTTATTAAAAGTGAACTCTTTCTCAGATTTGACTAAGGTATCTATTGCTACTTACTAATTACAATAGTCCCCAAAGTCACCTTTCAGACACCTTGCCTATTAGGTCTTCGTTAGGTTATGGGTTGGCTGATACTTTAGTCGCGTTCACAACTCAATTCAAAACACAGAATGTAAATCAAAGTAAGGACACACGAGATTTACGTGGTTCCGTCAACGTGACGTACATCCATGGTGGTAGGGACTCTCCCTCTACCGAGACAATCCACTATACTTGAGAATACCAGTTACAATGGATGTCTTAATCCTTCGCTCCTTTCACTATTGCAAATACTAAGCAAGTACAATACAAAGAGTGTCACTTACTGTATCTACCCTTCTTCTAGCTTGTCTTTCCTCTGTTGAATTGAAAGGCTGCTTCACTGCTGCTTAAAAGTTCACCACAATACTTTCTAACCTCTTTTGAAGAAATCTGGAAATACGTTGAGTTCTTTTCGATGCTTCACCAAATTTCTTCTTTACGTTGTTTCACACAACTCCTACTTTCACCGTCTCACGGTCTCACCCATCTCTTGGTTCCACGGTCTTACTATTTCACGGCCTGCCCTCACGCTTCTGGTCTATCATACCGTCGTACGTTCTAGTCTCACACCGTCTCCTGACACACCTACGCTTCTGCTATGCTCCCATCATAGCTTTGTTGGTCTCGCGTTTTAGCTTTGCTTGTCTCTCGTTTCAGCTTCGTTGGTTTCTCGTTTCAGCTTCGCTGGTCTCCCATTTTAGCTTTGCTAATCTCGCGTTTCAGGTCACTAGTTTCTGATCTTCCTTTTCTGGTCACCCATTATTGGTCTCACGGCCTGGTCACCCATTTCTTCTAGGGGTGGTGTATTTCTGGTTTTTGCTCTTACCTCACGTTTTTGGTTTTCTTCCTCTTTGCTGGTCTCATGCCTCACGCCTCACCCATTCGTTTTTGGTTTTCTTCTAGCCGGTGGTCTCACGCCTCATGCCTCACCTGTCCGTTTCTGGTTTTCTTCCGGCCAGTGGTCTCACATCATGTGTTGTTTTGCCGTGTAGTTCATTTCTTTTCTTCCTATCCAGCCGGATCTCTCTCACCGTCCAGCCAGATCTCTCTCACATTGTCCAGCCGGATTCCTTTGTTCTGCCGACGGTCTCTCTCTCTTCGTCTACCCCTCTTTGGCTGTTCTAGATTTTCTCTCCTTTTCCCCTATTTGGTCGTGTTTTCTCTCTCGGTGGTATGTGCTGTTCCTTCTCTCCTTTTGGCCGTCTTCACTATTTTTATCGTATCATCTTTTTCTTTTCTCTCGTGTAGGTTTTCTCTCTTGCAAGTGTGTGTTTTTACTTTCTTGCCCCTCTATATAACTTCAAATTACTCTTTTGCCCCTCCATGTCAAATTACTTGCACACTTAAATCTAGTTGACAACAATTACAACCCATACAAGGTTGTGGGAACAACAATCTCCCTTTTTGTAATTGTTGGCAACACTTATAACAAAAACCATTATGCAACAATTACAACTCCTCCTAAATATGCACTCCCCCTTTCTTAACAGCTCCCCCTGCACTATTGCTTCTCTCCAATTACAAAAAAAACTCACAAAGTAGAGATGAAGGATTCACCTGAAATTCAAGCTTAAAGAGGCATTTGCACAGACAGACTCATTTTGTGCTTTTCAAACAACTCTGTGGATAGAGGTTTAGTTAGAATATCTGAAATTTGATCTTTAGTATCAACATACTCCAATTGAATTATACCCTGTTCCACTTGATCTTTGATGAAGTGATGCTGGATGTCAATATGCTTGCTCCTTGAATGTTGAACTGGATTTTTGCTGAGATCAATAGCACTTTGATTATCACAAAGTACACTCACTAGTAACTTCACTTCAATGCCCAAGTCTGCCAATTGTCTTTGCATCCATATCACCTAAGTACATGCTGCACAAGCAACCATGTACTCAGCCTCAGCTGTGCTCAAAGCAACACTGTTTTGCTTTCTACTTAACCATGCAACACACTTTGAACCCAAGTAGAAGCTACAGCTGCTAGTTGATTTTCTGTCATCTATACTTCTTACCTAGTCTGCATTAATGTATGCTCGTAGTTTTACAGAATCCATGGCCGGATACCACAAACCCATTTCCAGTGTCCCTTTGAGGTATCTTACGATTCTTTTCACTGCCAACACATAAGATTCCTTAGGATCAGCTTGGAATTTACTGGCAACGCACATAGCTTGCATAAGATCAGGCCTTGATGCTGTAAGGTATAGAAGGCTCCCTGTCATCTTCCTGTACTTTAAAGGGCTTCTTGTACTCCTTCCCTCCTGATCTTTCGTTAACTTACAACCCACTGTCATAGGGGTACTGA
This sequence comes from Ceriops tagal, assembly GCA_021533255.1. NCBI lineage: Eukaryota > Viridiplantae > Streptophyta > Magnoliopsida > Malpighiales > Rhizophoraceae > Ceriops > Ceriops tagal. The sequence goes on along the minus strand of CM038611.1, from coordinate 8,045,090 downwards.
CAGGTCTGCTATCTTCCATGCCAAACTTTTTTAGCATCTCTTTGGCATATTTCATCTGAGAAATAAAAATACCTTCTTCACACTATTTTATCTGTAATCCAAGAAAGTAATTCATTTCTCTAATCAATGACATCTCAAATTCCTCACTCATCTTCTGTGCAAAGTCTTGGCATAACTCAGAGTGATCTCTTCCAAAGATGATGTCGTCTACATATACTATGGTTATCAGCTGGCCTTTTTCTGAGTTGAACATATATAGGTTATTATCAACTGTTCCTCTTCTGAAGTTCAACCTTCTCAAATACGCATCCAGCCTGCTGTACCATGCTCTTGGGGCTTGTTTCAGGCCATATAAGGCTTTCTTCAGCTTGCACACGTGTGTCTCATCCTCACTGATTTGTACTCCATCAGGTTGTTCAATATACACTTCTTCTTTCAGGAGCCCATTTAGAAAGGTTGATTTCACATCCATCTGATAAACTTTATACCTCTTATATGTTGCCAAAATTTGGAACATTCTAATGGTTTCTAACCTTGCCACTGGTGCAAAAGTTTCATCAACATCTACTCCTTCTATTTGAGTGTAGCCTTTGCAAACCACCTTGACCTTGTTCCTCACCACCTTGCCATCTTCATTATGTTTATTCCTAAACACCCATTTTGTTCTTATGACATTCTTGTTAGTGGGTCTTGGAACTAGCTCCCATGTATCATTCTTCTCGATTTGATCCAGCTCCTCATTGATAGCTTTGACCCAGGCTTTGTCTTGTGTAGCCTATTCAACAAATTTAGGTTCAACTTGTGAGAGTAAAGCAGTAGCTCGCACAATTCTTCTTCTTGTTGTAACTCCTACTGATGGGTCACTTATGATCTGATTTCCTTGATGAGCATTGGTCCATTTCTTCTTTGTCCTTCTCTCTTGCACAATCTTAGTTACAAGAGAATCTCTTTCTTCATCTTCAAACTCACTCTTCTCCGAGTCTGAACTTACTTCTTGTTCCTTTTCTTCAGGTTGGTTTGATTCTTCATCTACATTGAAGTCATCTTTTTCATTGTCCTCAGCTTCTCCATTCTGTATTGTTTTCCAGTTCTCATCTATTCTCACATCACTGGACGTGATCACTTTTCCCAGCTTATGTAGGAAAATTCTTTAACCTTTTGTCTTTGCTGAGTATCCCACAAAGATGCCTTCATCAGACCTAGCATTGAACTTTCCTAAGTTTTGCTCCTTGTTCTTCACAAAACATGGGCTGCCAAAGATTCTGAGATATTTGGCTGTTGTCTTCTTCCCACTCCATAGCTCATATGGAGTCTTATCTGTATTAGATCTTAGTAAGACTCTATTTAGTAGATTTATAGCTGTAAATGTTGCTTCTGTCCAAAATCTTGTGTGAAGCTTGGATTCCAGCAGTAGAGTTTTTGCCATTTCAACCACAGCTCTATTTTTCCTCTTTACCACCCCATTCTGTTGAGGTGTTCTTGCTGCTGCCATTTGATGGTGAATACCATGCTTCTCAAGGTAATCTTCAAAAGCTTCGTTTGTAAATTCAGTGCCTTGATCTGACCTCAATACTTTGATCTTCCTTCCACTCTCATTTTCAGCCAATCTTTTGTATCTCTTGAAGTAATTCAGAACTTCTGACTTGTGTTTGAGGTGCATGATGCAGGTCCTTCTGGAATAATCATCAATAAACAAGATGAAGTACCTCTCACCATTCAACCCTTTTGTCCTCATCGGTTCACACAAATCAGTATGCACAATGTCAAGCATTGCTTCAAAACTGAACTCTTTGGTCTTATACTGCTTTCTGGCATGTTTTCCTTTAGAGCATGCTGAGCAAACATACTCTCTCTCTCTCTCTCTCCTGAGGTCGGGAATGTCTCAGATTGCATGAGTAGTGATCAGCTTCCTTATGTTCTTCTATGATAGGTGTCCCAGCCTCCTATGCTAGAGTTGATTTTCTTCTTCTTTGGTGAGTAAACAGCTGCTTGTCTTGTCTTCATCAATCACATATAAATTTCCAGTCGTTCTATTCCTGGCTGCAACAGTATTGTCTTCTTTACTCTTTACTTGGCAACCTATTTTTGTGAATATCACTTTATGATCTTCATTGCATAGCTGGCTAACAGATGCTAGATTATATCTGAGTCCTTTAACATGCAGAACATCTTTCAGCTTTCCTTTTCCAATATTTATTGACCCCTGACCACTAATGTTGAGTGAATCATCATTGCCAAACTTGACTCTGCCTTTTCTTGACTTGTTTAGCTTTGACAATTTACTCTTGTCTCTCGTCATGTGTAAAGTGCATCCACTGTCAAGGATCCACTGCTTATCCTTGTAGTCAGCTTTGAGTGCAATTTCAGCTATATTAGCCACCTCCCTTTTAGCTTTATATTCCTTCTTTTGAACTGGCTGGAAGATGGCTTTTTCCTTCTTCTTAGCTTTGACTACACCGCTTGTTTTCACTGTAACATTGAGTGCCTTCTCTTACTCAGGGAGAAGTTTCATGCATCTCTTGGCATTATAGTCATCCTGCCCGCACCTTTCATACTGTTCCAAGTCTGCCAATACAACAAACTTATTCTTTGAAACCATTGGTTTGGTCTTCCACCAATACTCCTTGTCAGTGTGTCCTTGCTTTTTACAGTATGTGTAAGAACTCACGACAGGTGTTCTCCTCTGAATTTTGTATTGTCTCCCCTTGTATGCAGCATCGTATCTTCTCAAGTTGGAGACGTATACTGGCCTTCTCCACCAACAGTTACTTGCCTTATGACCCCAAACTCCACAATAAAGACAGTGACCTTGAAACTGCCACTTCTTGGGTCTAATCACAGCTTGTTTTCTTTTGTTCATTACTTGTTGTGTAGGCAACGTAGTTGGCTTCTTTGCTTGTTTGACTTTCATTTCAGTCGCCTTCTTCTCCTTCTTCTATTCAGCTGTAGCCTTTTACTAGCTGACCTTTTTTTCTTCATTTTTGTTTGCCACCCTAGGTTGCTTCTTCAAATCCTTTTTATTCTCAGCTATCTTTTCCTGAGTCACAACCTTCTCTTTCAACTTCTGTTGCACATTCTTATTATCTTCAGGCAATGCAGCCTCAGATTATTGCACTTTCTCTTCATTCTTCTTTTCTCTTGCAGAACTTGTTTCTCCTATCATGTCAAGTTTCTGCAAGTTCTCTTCACTTCTTTTGAGTTGTTGCTGAAGTCTCAGCAACTCTTTCTCCATTCCTTCAATTTTTGAAGTCCTTGAGCCAAGCTCTATTGTAAGGTCTTCATATATTTTGATCTGTTCTTCAAATCTTCTCTTTAAGTCAATATGTTCAACCCTTATTTCATCCTTTTGACTTTCAGCTTCTTTAGACTTTGCTTCAACTTGTTTTATGTGAGCCTCCAACCTTTTTACGGTTCTGTCCTTTTTGATTATTTCCTTTGAAGCTGCTTCCAACTCAGCTTTAAGATCTGGTTCTTCTTCATCAACCTCCTCTTCCTCTTTAGAGGTTAAACTACCACCTTGAGCTGATGCCATAAAGGCCTGCTCATCTGATGATTCTTCATCTTCCTCCTCATCAGCTTCTTTTATATGACTCACATAACTTTTGAATGAGCCTCTCTTCTTCTTCTGTGGGTTAGCAGTCTTCTTGCTGGACTTCTTTGATTTGAATGATGGTTTTCTCCATCTTGAATTTTGCTCATCATCACCATCCTCATCTTCATCATCAAGTTTCACTTTGCACTAAGAAGCGAAGTGTCCAGTCTGCCCATAACGATAACATCTTAAGGACAACTGTCTTTTTCCCTTCTTAGACCCCTTTTTGAATTTCCTTATGAAGTAAGCCAACACTTCACCTTCACTTTCTTCCTCATCACCATCATCATCCTCACTGGATGATTCTTCCTCTTCTTTTATCTTCAAGTGTTTCATAACTTTAAAAGCTGCCTCCTTTGATACCTTTGATGTTGAGGAGCTCTCAGTTGACTTTATTCTCATCTTATATGCAATGAGATTGCATTAGAGATCATGTAGAGACATAGAATTGAGATCTTTACTCTCCTTTATGGCTGCTACCTTTGAGGCAAACCTCTCAGGAAGAATTCTCAGAATTTTCTTCACAATAGATGAGTCCTTCTTGTTCTTCCCATGACTTCTAAGATCATTTACATCATCAATAACCCTAGTGAAGAACTTTTGGACTGTCTCATTCTTCTGCATTTTGAAAGATTCATATCTCTCCATGAACACTTGAAGCTTAGCCTCCTTCATTCTGCCATCCCCTCTATAGACTTTCTGCAATTTGTCCCATATCTCCTTAGCAGATTTGCAGTCCATAACTTTAGCATACTCTGCATCTGTCAATGCTAAAATGATGACGTTTAAGGCCTTCCCATTTATCTCAAACTGCCTTAATTCCTTTGGGGTTGGATCTTTACCTTCTTTTGGGGCCACAAAACCCTCTTGTATGGCTTTCACCACGTTCATGCCCATGGTTGCAAATACCACTTGCATTCTCGCTCTCCACATATGATAGTTGGTTCCATTAAAGATTGGAACCTTCTTGCTGTAAGTAGTGCTGGTGCTGGTACCGACATCCATTTCTCAGTATGTTGAACAAGTTAAAACTTCTGAAACCCTTCAAACTAATACACTAAGCTGTTTAGCTTCAAATTGGTGAACCTGTGCTCTGATACCAATTGAAGTTCCCAACTTCACTCTAGGATCTACTAGTCTGTGATACTGAGAGGGGGGGTGAATCAGTATCACCACAATTTGTAGGTATGTAAACAACTTCAACCTTTTCTTAAAAGTGAACTCTTTCTCAGATTCGACTAAGGTAGATCTATTGCTACCTACTAATCACAATAGTCCTCAAAGTCACCTTTCAGACACCTTGCCTATTAGGTCTTCGTTAGGTTATGGGTTGGCTGATACTTTAGTTGCATTCACAACTCAATTCAAAACACAGAACGTAAATTAAAGTAAGGACACACGAGATTTACATGGTTCCGTCAACGTGACATACATCCACGGTGGTAGGGACTCTCCCTCTACTGAGACAATCCACTATATTTGAGAATACTAGTTACAATGGATACCTTAATCCTCTGCTCCTTTTACTATTGCAAATACTAAGCAAGTATAATACAAAGAGTGTCACTTACTATGTCTACCCTTCTTCTAGCTTGTCTTGCCTCTGTTGAATTAAAAGGCTGCTTCACTGCTGCTTAGAAGTTTACCACAACGCTCTCTAACCTCTCTTGAAGAAATCTGGAAATATGTTGAGTTCTTTCTAATGCTTCACCGAATTTCTTCTCTACGTTGTTTCACACAACTACTGCTTTCACCGTCTCACGGTCTCACTCGTCTCCTAGTTCCACAGTCTTACTATTTCACGGCCTGCCCTCACGCTTCTGGTTTGTCACACTGTTGCACGTTTTGGTCTCACGCCGTCTCCTGATGTACACCCACGCTTCTGCTGCACTCCCATCACAGCTTTGCTGGTCTCGCATTTCAACTTTACTGGTCTCTCGTTTCATCTTCACATCAGCTTTGCTGATCTCGCATTTCAGGTCACCAGTTTCTGGTCTCTTTTTTCTAGTTACCCATTACTGGTCTCACGGCCTGGTCACTCGTTTCTTCCAGGGGTGGTGCGTTTTTGGTTTTTGCTCTCACTTCACGTTTCTAGTTTTCTTCCTCTTCGCTGGTCTCACGCCTCACGCCTCACCCATCCATTTCTGGTTTTCTTCCAACCAGTGGTCTCACGCCTCATGCCTCACCTGTCTTTTTCTGGTTTTCTTCCGGCCGGTGGTCTTACATTTTGTGTTGTTTTTTCGTGCTGCTCTTTGTTTTGCCGTGTAGGTTTGTTTCTCTTCTTCCCGTCCAGCCGAATCTCTCTCACCGTCCAGCTAGATCTCTTTCACATCGTCCAACCGGATTTCCTCTGTTCTGCCAACAGTCTCTCTCTCTTTGTCCACCCCTCTTTGGTTGTTCCAGATTTTCTCTCCTTTTCCCCTATTTGGCCGTGTTTTCTCTCTTGGTGGTATGTGCTGTTCCTTCTCTCCTTTTGGCCGTCTTCACTATTTTTGCCATATCATCTTTTTCTTTTCTCCCATGTAGCTTCAAATTACTCTCTTGCCCCTCCATGTCAAATTACTTGCACACTTAAATCTAGTTGACAATAATTATAACCCATATAAGGCTATGGGAACAATATAGACAAACTAAACATATATAAATAAATCAAAAGGTAGAAAATTAAAGAGTGAGTGAATTCAACCTAATTTAGAACTAGGCTGTGATACCAACTGATGCGGAAAACCCCAAAAAGACGTGGCTTAGGGATCCAACGCACACAAGGAATCAAAGAACAACTAGGAAAGCTAAACCAGAGTTTAATATCACAAACCCTAGACCCACCCTTCGAAGGAACACGAACCTAGGGTATTTAAGAAGGATATGGATGCCACACTCCAAAAAAGAAAGGAATTAGGAGTGATAAGTCGATTGGAATGCCATAAAAAGAAGTACCTCTTGATAAGTTCTTTAGTCTTAAAAAGAACCGAGAGAAAAAAAAACCCTTGCTTTCTATTTCACTCAAAGTTGTCTGATTTCCTAGAACTTATAAGGGGTGCCTATTTATAGGCTAAGATAACAAGTCTAAAGAGGCACAAATTCCTACTTAGGACAAATCCTTGTTTTGGAGGAATTCCTAAATATGGACAAATTCCAACATAGACAATAGACTCCTATTTAGGAGGGAATGCTATTACTTAGTCTGACCTATTAAGTATTCTAATTATATTAATTAGGTCTGGACTCTTTGTCAAACTTGAATTCACACTATTTGAAACTTCGTTGGCCTGAATGTCCTGAATCAGCCCATTTAGTACTTCTTTAATCTTTTTGGCTTTAGCTCGTATTATTGGGCCTTTTGGAATGTGCAATGGATCTCTTGTATCCATTGAAGCTCTAGCTCGTATTATTAGGTCTTCTGCAATGTGTAATGGACCTCTTGTATCCATTGAAGCATTCCACCCATCACCTCTATGGTTCTCATCATGCCCATTGTTATTTCATTTAAAATGACTCTTTCAGATATTCTTAAATACCTATCAATGATGGATGGAGTTACACTTCCCATTATAGTATCTAATTTAACTTTGATGAGTACTTGGTCTTTTACTTAAATGGATCTTAAGTTAATTGATGGAGTTTATCGATAAATACCTTGAGGGCAACAAGGAAATCAACCAGGAGCCATAAGTTTCGAACATCAAATATTAGTAAGATACAAATAGTTGTTGAAGAGTTGTCAGAAGATGTAGCCACAATCTACATAGTATTGGAAGAGATTACTCCCACACAATGAGTGTCTAAAGAGGATTTCACTTTTTGGCTTAAGATAGTTCACCATGGAGTTTTGATGTTGAGGTAGCTAAGTTAGCTTTAATATGTTTATTCTTTTTATAAGCCTTGCACAACAAGATGAGTTAATGAATGTAATATTCTTTTTTTCTTTATGGTAAGTTAAAATTTCATTAGATATTGGATTGGGGTATAAGTTTGTATAAACTAATACATTTGAAATTTTGTCTTTTTATAGTAAGTTGAAGAGTTTAGCTTTTAAGTTGTGAGTTTTTCATATTAATTCTATTATGCTATTAACCTTTTTATTGGGATTTTGTAGCTATGATTTTGCTCCTAACAATACAATATTTTTGAATAATAAATAAGAAAACTAAAGTATTTAATTTAAAGATCTGATTGGTATAAATCAACTTTGATATAAAAAGATTGAACTAGCACAATTTGAATTAATTCACTTATGAAAAGTTTCTTTGTTAGAAATTTTTGTCTACATCAAAGAAGAAACATAGAGCCAAAATTTCTAAAGCTTTTGGACATATTTTCAAAGACCATCTATTGGAAAATCTTTGTGGAAAAATTTTCAAAGTTCAAGTAAAAAATATGGAATCTTCATGATTAGTAGATTAGATTAATTTATTGTAACTATTAGCAAATGCATAAAAAGGAAACAAGACCCAAAATTTAAGCCAACACTTCAAATGAAACTTACAACTCATCCAACCATAAAAAGCCCCAAAGTTGTATAAAAGGAGTCATATACATCAATAAAACATCTCATTATATTATATGCAAGCTAAGATTAAGAAAAGAAAATGAGAGAAAAAATCTTGTGTCATAAAGAGTTGCTCTAAGTAAAATGAAAGATTTTTCTATATCCATAAAAGAAAAGCTTAAGAGCTTAAAAGTGATTTTAATGTGTAAAAAGTGAGTTATATACTCAAACGTGTTGTGAACACGTCTTTGAGAAAGGTTATTAGACCTTGGTATGTTATTATATTGTTCTCCTCATAACTAAAAAATTCAATGATAGATTTGAAACTTTCAAGGTGATAATTTTAAGAAAAGGACATAAGTTTAAGGAAACCAAACATTTATAAATCATTGTCTTTTATGCTCCTTTTCTGTTAACTCCTTATTATTGTTGACACACATGCTTGACATTACCTAATCAATTATTTTGTATTTAATCATTTTATTTGCACATAATTCACATACAAAGTAGTACTGTTATTCATATTTCATTTAATTACAATAGATGATTCTTAAACATGTATTTTTGACTATCTAATACACTCATATTTTTGGTTATTAAGACCATGATTTAGTTGGCTACTTAAAAAATTTTGATAATTAAATATATTAATAACATATACAATTTTAAAGGAAATAATTGCAATTGTGAGTGGACCAACACAAAGTAGCTTGACATTAAAAACAATTTTCCAAAAGCACTTGTGTCCTCTTATAATTATTAGCAAGTATTTTACACATTGTTTAGTTAGTTTATTTGTATAGTTTATTTCTAAAATTTATCTATGAATATTTTACTTTTTATTTAAAAAATCAATACATGCATATATAGTTTCCTATTCTTCCATATTGATAAGGATTTTATTCTAGTTCCCTTATATATAGGAAAGAAAGTGCTCTATATGTATTAAGAATAACTGATTCCTCAATGGTGCATTTAACACACATACTAAATAATATAGGATATGATCGTATAAAATATAATAATACAAAATAAACTAAACTATTATTGTATACTATATTTAGATAGTACTTACAATATTGAATAGTTTTATATAGTATAATGTGTTAAAATGACTTTCTCATGCTTATAGTAAAATTAATTCTTTTTTTTATTATCTATTGTAACTCTTTTCTTATTACAAATAACTAAAATTAAGTATTAAAATTATTTTATTTTATTACTAATAATTTTAAAATTTTTATAAATCCTTTAAATTTTAGTTAATTATACAAAATACTTATTAAATTGATTTTTTAAAACCACCTATATATGCCTAAATTAGACAAATTAAGTTTTCAAAATGCAATTATTCGTTGTAATAGACAAAGAAATCATAATGATCTCTTGTATAACAATATTTTTCTATTTTTTTTCTTTGTCATTCATTCTCTTTCCTTTATCTATTTATCTCCCTCTACTACCTCTCTCCCTCCCTCCCTCTCTCTCTCTCTCCCTATCTTTCATTTATCTCTCTATCTCTTTCTACTACCTCTCTCCGTCACTCCCTCTCTCTCTCCCTATCTTTCATTTATCTCTCTTTTTCCTCTTTCTTTATCTTCATTTTACTCTGCTTCTCTTATTTATTTTTATCTCTCTCTCTACACCTCTCTTGCAATTTTTTTATTAAATTTCTTTCCCTCTTTTCCATTTCTCTTACTCTCTTTATTCTATCTCCTTTTTCTTTTTATCCATCCATCCCTCTCTCTCTCTCTCTCCATCTCACTTTATCTTTCATTTTTTCATCTCTCTCTACTTCTAATCTATTTTTTTTCTCTTTTTTTTATTCTTATTTTTCTCTTTCATTTTTCATCTTTATCTTTTCTTACAATTTTATCTTTCTTTTTCACCTCTTATTCCTTCTACTCTCTCTCTTTTATTTGTATCTTTCTTTTTTCCTCTTTCCTTTATCTTTATATCTTTATCACTCATCATCATTCTTTATCTCTCCATCTCTCTCATTCTTTCTCCCAAACCTATTTTTATCATGTATATTCTCTCTCTAACTCTCTTTTGCATCTCTCTCTCTCTCTCTGTTGCACTTTTTATCTTCTTTGTTCAATCCTTCACTCTTTATCTTCTATCTCTTTGTGTTTTTATTTGAACTCTATCTTTTCTTTTATTTCTCTCTTTTTTTTTCTTTATTTCTCTTTTGTCTTTCTCTATCTCTCTCTTACACCTTTATCTCCCTTCTTAATTTTTTCTTGTATTACTTTTTCCTTCTCTCACTTTCTCCTTCTTTATTGTCTCTCTCTTTTTCTCTTTTCATTCCCTATATCTCACTTCCATTTCTTTTTCTTCTTCTATGAACTCTCTTTCACTCTTTTCTCTTTATTTCTTTTTTCCAACTTTATCTTTGTTTCATCTCTCTTTAAGAGATGAAAGAGAGAAATGAAGAAAAATATAAAAGAGAGATAAATATGTAAGAGAGAAAAACAAAATAAGTAGAAATAGAAACTATAGATGAAAGAGAGATGGTATAGAAAGTGACAAAGGAAAAAGATAAAAAAAATAAAAAATGAAAGAGAGACAATAAAGTGAAAGAAAAATAGATTAAAGAGAATGACAAAAGAGAGAAGGATACTAAGAGAGATTGAAAAGAGATTAAGATGAAATAAGAATAAGAGAAAGATGGATAGAAATAAATTTGAAGAAAAGGTGAGAGAGATGAAGAAAGAGATAAAGATAAAGAAAAAAGAAAGAGAAAGATAAAAGAGATACGAAATACAAGAACAAGACAAGAATGGCAATAATAATAATAATGGAGATTGTAGCAGTGAAGAGTGATAAAGGCAATAGTTGGTGGTTATAGGAGTAACAGTGGTGGCTAGTGGTCATGGCAACGAAAATGACAATAGTTACAAGAGTAAAAAAAAAAAAGAATTTTATGCTAATATTATAAGTTTTTATCTAAAAATATTTTGATAATTAAATTTAACCTATGACATAACATAGTTTAATCTATAAAAACATATAAGTTAATAATAACACAAAAATATAGGAAAGTAATCCTTTACTATATTATACAAATGATTAACTATATAAGGGACATGATAAGATAATACTAGTCTATTTTATATTATCATATTCTATCCCATGTACCAAACACTCCAACACCATAAATCAAATCTTTTATAGATAAATGTATATATAAATATATAATTTTAAAGAATAAAATTATTGATATAAATATTATGAAAATGTTTAAAATTCAATACGGTCATTAAAAAATATGAAAATTAAAATATAAATATAAGTTTAGTAAAATTGATAATATACAGTGAAAATCTTTTTTATTATAAAATAATGAAACTCATTATAGGATTATGGAAATATAAATATACCCTTATTGTTGTTCTTGTTATTCTTTTTATTATCATGACAACAGTTTTTTATTGTTATGTACATCTCTATACATATAAGTAAATTTGAAAACATATTAATATAAACATAAAAATAATATACATAAAATCCATGACTAATTCTTGACATGTCTTGCTCTTTTTCCAAGTTTATCATGAACTAATTATTATTCTTAAATAAATCTAATAGAATATAGACATCCATTTTGTATGGTTCTCATAAAGAAAATTGTTAGGGAATGAAATATTTGAAAAAAAAATAATAAAAGTGAAACGAACATAAAGAATTTACAAGGTTTGTAACTTAAATGCTCCTACATCCATAACCATATTAGAGTTTTCCACTATTTCAAATTTCTCTAAAAATTACATAATATATATACCTTTTATACAAGGAGATAGGGTAACTCTTATATGAAAACAAATTTTATGTTTATCCCTCATTTTATATTAATTAAGCTTTAATCCTACAACAATCTTCCGCTTGGAGGCTAATTATAAAGTTGACAGCTATTACAATGTAATTCTAAGCTGCCTTATAATCCATAACTTTAGTGTGACACCTTTTCAACAATTAATTATGGAGACCAATTAAGGTTACACATAACCTTAACTTCTTTGTAACTACTATCTTAGTTAACATGTCAATAGGATGCTCTGTATCACATATCTTTTCTAGAATCAATGCCCCATCATCCAATAAACCACATATGAAGTGATATTTTAATTAGATATGCTTCGTTTTTGTATGGAATACAAAATTCTTAACCAAAGGGATTTCACTTTGATTATCATAGAAACAAACATTACTTCCTTGCAACTTGCCTAATTCCAATTCCTCACTTGCTTCAGTGATGGTGACATTTTCAACTTTAATAGTTGATAGAGTCATAATCTTTTATAGTTGAGATACCCAACTCATAGCAGTATCACCTAAAATGTATACATAACCTGTTGTGCTCCTTCTACTATCAATGTCTCTACTAATATTTGCATTAATAAAGCCTCACAAGTTTATATTGCTATTCTTAAAACATAGTGCTACATCTATATTGCCCTTTAGATAGCAAAGAATCAACTTCACAGCCTCCCAATGTTGCTTACCAAGATTAACCATAAACCTACTCATAGCTTCCACTGCATGTGCTATATCAAGTTTGGTACAAACCATAACATACAAAGACTACTAATTACTAAAGCATAAGGAACTCTTGACATGTATTTGTCTTCCTCATCCATCTTTGGTGATTGTTCCGTTGAAAGTTTGAAGTAATTTGCCAAAAGAGTGCCGAACAACTTTGCTTATTGCATCTTAAACCAGTTCAACAACTTTTCAATATAAGTAACCTATGATAGTTTCAAAGTATTATCCTTTTTGTTCCTCACAATTCTTATCTCAAGAATTTACTTTATAACTCTAAGATCTTTCATTGCAAATTCATTTGACAATTCCTACTTTAAGTTATTAATTTCTTAAATGCTAAAACTTGTAATAAGTATATCATCTACATATAAAAGCAAAATAACATAGCAAATGTTGAATTTTTTAAAATACCAATAATGATCCATGTCACATCGCCTAAAAGTATGATTAGACATAAAGGCATCAAACTTCCTATACTATTGCCTAGGAGCTTGTTTCAAATTATATAAGCTTTTATTAGACCTAGTCTTTGCAGTTGGCACCTTTTACAAAGTAAATTTAAGAATTAACTTTAATGGCGAAGAGATGGGTTCAGTTTTCTCTCATTCAACTTCTCCTAAATATTCTATTCTATTGGGATGATTTGACGAGATTTTTATATTTTAATAAAAAAAAGGGTAAAAAATGTGTGTCATCTATAACAAGTTATGGAAGAATCATGTATATGATTTGTTAATATCAAAAAAGTAAATAAATAAATATTAATCTTCTTAATTCTCTTATAAGCAAAAGGACAGTAAGTTCTTACGTGATATTATTAACTATAAGTTTGCAATCACAAGATTCATAATAATTTTTAAAGTGTTTTTTTAACTAAAATACTATAGAAATAATATTATTAATATATGCAAAGCAAATTAAATTAAATCTTTCTTATGTTTATAAAAAAATGTATGCATTAATCATTAGAAATCGGTATTGCTAAATATCATCACTCTTCTTAAATATAAACTTGAAAATTCAATAATTTTGTTTAGTAAACTTTAGGAATAAATGACACCTATAATTAAGATGAAACTCTCCTATCATTCTCCTGCCCTTCAATTTAGCTCTTCTTAAGGTTAACTGAAAACTTATTTTGATGCATTATAATTTTTAGTTTGATTTTTTTTCTATATAACATTTTACATTTGAAGACTTGTGATAATAATAATTTTGTCATTGTTTCTTCCTTGTAACTCTACTATGTGTCTGTCCAACAAAAACATCATTATTAGTTTGGAAAAATTCAAATTAATATCTCCCAAAATTTGCAACCAATCAATGCTAAAAATAATTTTATAATCTTCCAAAAATAGTAAAAAGAGATTAACATAAATAGTCTAACCTTTCAACAAAAGTTTTACCTTTATGCACTTTCTTCGACATGTTAGAGTTCTCCTATCTGCAACTTTCACAGCGAATTTGTTGTAGTTTTCTATTGGAAAAATAAGTTTTTTGACAATCATTTCATTTATAAAATTATTAGTACTTTTTGAACTAATTAGTACTACCACTAGTTGTCTTTCAAGGAGTTCATTAATTTTTATAATTTGCAAATTAGAATGTTTTGGCAAACCATAAAATGCTAGCTTATCCATAAACTCAATAGAAATGTCATTACAATTTGAATGTATGTAATTATTATTTGCCTCCTCAACTTTTCAATTAGCTCAATCATTTAAAGTTTCCCCTATTTACATCAATACTTTTTATGCTACTTCTCATTGTAATGCCAACATAGTTCTTTTGTCATCTTGTCTTTCAACTATTCTTGAGTCAAATATCTAGTGTTACTTACTTGAATTAGAGAATATGAACAAAGGTTACCATTAATAGGTTTGCTAACTCCTTTAGTAATTAGACGACAATATTCAATACCTAACTTCTCTTTTTGTAGGTGAGTAAAGGAGATAGTTGTTGCCATTGTTTGTGACTGATGAGCAACTTCACATTGAATGTCAAGAATAAGTTATTCACTAAAAGTGCTCACCAATTATTTTTCTGATCAATCTTTAGCTCAATTGGCAAGTCATTTGAAATGACTTTGATACTTCAAAATAGTTGATGCCTGATGAACTTTTACGAGTTTTTCATTAATATTATGATATTTTGAAGGCCTAAAATGCACAAGAAAATCTTGGTGTAGTTAGCCAACATCAAAATTCAAACATAAGTTTCAAATTAATCATATTATTGAATATTATCACCTTTTAATTAAATAGAAGTAATTTTCACCTTAGAGTACATTGTTGTATGGTAGAAATGAAAATATTTTTTAGTCTTGAAAATCCAACTTGTGGGATCACTTTTATTCTAATAAAGAAATTTTATTCTTAGACATGGTTGTGCATAGTTACAATCAGTACTTTTAGAAGATTCTCCTAGTTTTTTCTCTTTATTGGAAGACCTAGAAGTGTTGTCTCCTAATTGATTGTTTGTTATGGTTAGGACCATTTGTTTAAGCCTCTTGATAAAAGATAATGATTCTTTAATATGAGATATTCTAATATTGTAATTTGATAAGTTGTGTGAAGATATAGAGTAAAACTACAAATCAGTAATACTAAGATTTTTCTTTTGTTGTTAAGTAAGAGGTATAAAATAAATAATTTTTTTTATTTGGTGGTGATGCTAGAGATATGGAACAGAAGTGAATTCCCTAAGAGCACCACTTAATACCAAAAGATGGGAAATTAGGGGATGAAAATAAGAAAATTGTAAAAATAAAGAAATAAAAAATTAATTACTTCGATAAATCAATTTCTAATAATTGCTTTGAGGGAATCAACTTTCAAATAGTTATAAAACTTTGATATATTTTGTATTACTTGAAATTAATAAGAAATAAAGTATTACACATATAGATAGCACTTGATTGTCTATAAATACAAAAGTAATTATACCTAATATTATAGAAACAAATATTAAATTGTATAAATTATGTCTATTATTACAAAAATAAGTATTAAATTGTATAAATTAATAATAATAATAATTTTCTAATTAAGAGATCTTATTATAAATCTCCATAAACAATTCAAATTGGTAAATTAGTTATAGGCAATTTAAACAGATTTATATTTTTTTACCTAAATAAAATGTTACAGCAATAATGGGAGAAAGAGGACATCAAATGCAATTTCATAGTTCATACTTGATTGGACAGCAAAAATAGGTATCATATGTAATTTCATAGTTTAGTAAACATAAAAAGTAAATAAAGGTAACAAAAGGTGCATAAAAAAGCATGGCAAGCAGCAACATGCAAGGGAACAGGAGATAGGGGGCATTGAGTAGTAAGACAATTAACAGCAAGGCATCAAAGAAACAATAGCAAGGCATGAAAAAGATTGGTTCCAATCTATCTTCCTATGGGACAGGCTCATATGAGACATATACCTATCTAACAACACGTTTTGACAAAAGTTAATTTCAATCTATTTCTTTCTCTCAATAACATTGTCGGCAAAATTTTGATATTGACAAAGAACATAAACAAAAATTGAATTCCTTTTGCTTTAATTTTTATAAAAATAAAAATGATTATCTATCCTAAATTTTTTTTAAAAAAAAAAAAAACTCTAAGAACACCTAGAACTAAGCTCACCTAAATGAAAAAACTAGCAGAAAAAAAACAAAAATCATCAAATGTTTCAATTGATAGAACTTACATCCATATAATTTTTCCAGTCTATTGAAACGTGGTATGTGCAAACTTTGAACAAAACCAACTAAGAATTGAATAGGTGATGGAATATGCTCTGATTCTTTTAATCTTTTATTCCTTCATTAGGAGATATGTCCCAACAGAAACAATATAGTATCGTACTTTTGTTCTTAATTAAACATGAACATTTCCAAGACTTAACACCCATGTACGTTGGCATGTAGTTAATACTTTACGCGGGTGTGTGTGTGTAAGATTTACTTGGGAATGAAACACAATTATCATATATAATTAATCTCTTGAATGCGTTTAACAAGAGGACAAGTGTCACCTTTTGACCCCAACCAAGACATGTCTGGCTACGTGCCCCATGGATTTAGGCTTTGTGTTTTGATTTGTGTCCACAAAAAGCAGGCTGCCTGCCCGACTGAGACCATTGGACGGGGAGATTAATGCTTATTGTCGATCCTCAATGCACACCTAATTTTGCATCCCCTAGTCTTTTATCTTTGTGGCCAATAACCAACATTTTTCAGAATTCGTATTCAAAATTCGATGCATTTAAAATGTGAATAGGAAAGATATTCTGAAAGATCGGAAAACTGGTGTAATTCAGTCTGAATCCGATTCCCACGTGTGTCTGTCGTTCTCTGTTTTGGTCATAATCACCTTTGATGATTTGCTACGCGAGGTGATGCGGAAAACTCCAAAAAGACGTGGTTTAGGGACCCAACACATACAAGGAATCAAACAATAACCAGGAAAGTTAAACCAGAATTTAATATCACAAACCCTAGACCCACCCTTCAAGGAACACGAACCTAGAATATTCAAGAAGGATATGGACGCCACACTCCAGAAAAGAAAGGAATTGGGAGTGATAAGTCGCTTGGAACGCCACAAGAAGATATACCTCTTGATAAGTTCCTTAGTCCTTAAAAGAACCGAGAGGAAAGAACCCTTGCTTTCTATTTCACTCAAAATTGTCTGCTTCTTCAGAGCTTACAGGGGTGCCTATTTATAGGCTAAGATAGCAATCCTAAAAAGGTACAAATTCCTACTTAGGAGAAATCCTTATTTTGGAGGAATTCCTAATTGTGGAGGAATTCCTAATTGTGGACAAATTCCAACATAAATAATAAACTCTTATTTAGGAAGAAATATTATTACTTATTCTGACCTATTAAGTATTCTAATTATATTAATTGGGTCTGGACTCCTTATCAAACTTGAATTCGCATCATTTGAAGTTGGGTTGGCCTGAATGTTCTGAATCAGCCCATTTAGTGCTTCTTTAATTTTTTGGCTCTAACTCGTGTTATTGGGCCTTCTGGAATGTGCAATGGATCTCTTGCAACCATTGAAGCCTTACACCCATCATCTCTATGGTTCTCATCACGAGGTCACACACCATGTAACCGTAATCTATCCAGCATCCGTCGCGAAATTGGATGGTAACTGTTTAAGCGGCTTGTTGTTCGAATTCCTGACAAGCTTGGATGATTCGGCTGACATTTTTAAGTTTTAAGAGTTTAGTCGGCGACTTCGTCTCGCCGTAGAGATCCCAGTTATTCGGCATCTCGGACTGATTGCAGTGATCCAACGGGCATGATACGTTGTGCAAAGCCCAAAGGATGCAGGTCCCACAAGGCATCTATTTAACCGCCGTAATAACGATAAGGAACGAAAATGGGAAAAAGTCGAAAAGCACAGCAGAGAATCTGCAAGGGGAACCAAAGAGTTACTTCGAAGTTCCAATCAAACTCTGTTTGGTTTGGTTTTTGGTTTGAAGTTTTGGCGAACCAAAGGCAGAGACACAACTGAGATAATGCAGCGATCATTTAAAAAAAAAAAAAAAAAGGAAGAGAATGTTGCATGGTCCTCCAAGCTCCAAATTGCTAAGACTAGGCCCACCAAAGCTCTTTACTTAGACGTGGGTACACAGAAAGTTGGGGATTGTGAAGTAGGCAAAAATCAACCACAACCAGCCCTGTGACACAAAGTCCTTAATTAGATTTTAGGGTTCACTTTGGATTCCTTCATGGGACCAAAGCGACTGGCGAGTACTAATGCTACCAGAAGACTTTTTTGGGAACGTTTATAATTAGCCTGTTCCACCAAACAGAGAATGTTGCATGGTCCTCCAAAAACCAGACCAAAAAGAAGACTTTTTGGTAACGTTTAGAGAAGACTCTCTCTCTCTCAAGCCTGCCCCTATTTGCATCTTTCATTTTCCTCCCAACTCAATTCTGTTGGATTTACCGTTTATTTTTGTAACTAATGTTAGAATTTTGATGTTTTAATTATAAACGTTCCTCAAAAAGGGATTTCTATCAAAAAACCATAAAAGAAAAAAAAAAAAAGTGCGAGTGGTCACCGTTTTGACCCCTCCCAGACGTCCCAAACTCGTTTTCCAATTCTATTTTCATCGCCTATAGATATAATAGGAAACCAATCCTTTCCAATTTTCTTACGTTAAGATTCTCCCTCTCTCTCTCCTCTCATATTTCTCTCTCTCTGATATTTCAATTTCAATGAGCGAGTTCTTTACGCAATCTTTTCAGAGATCACATCTCCCTTGAGATCAATTCCTTTCTGTAATTTTAATGATCGCGTTTGATTGTTCTTAATTGAGCACTTTTCGCATTTGCATAATAATTTGTCACGTTTGCTTTTGTGGTAAATCGAGAAGACTTCAATTTGAACTTCCAACCTCTTCGAGAGCTTTGCTTATTTGAACTTCTCCTACAAATCTCAAGACACGACAACATGGGAAGGAAGAAAAACAACTCGTAAGAATGAGATCTTGACAATGTATATTACCTACAGCAATTACATACAACAGGAAAGCGTGTACAATTAGATCCACCTAGAAATTCACTGCTCAAGTCCTCCCCCGGGGGTCCTCTCGATACGGTCCAAACAAAATTAAAATTAGACCAATTACAAAGTAGTTGTCAACTCCAACGCCCACAACACTCATTAAAATGCAACGAAAGCTAACATCACTTGAAGAAAATGGAATTGTAGCGACTTTTTATTATACTTATATTTTTTAGAGTTAATTTTTTTACTAAAAATTTCAAACTTCATGCAATTTTAATAGGGTTATGGGTCATCACACTTTTTGTGTCCTCAAGTCATTTCATGTGTAGTGAAAATTATTCATCCTATTTGTACCTTTACATTATGACATCATACAAATAATGAAGTTAACTAGACTTCAGCCATGACTGAAATTATGGGAGCCTCTAATTTTGTGGGTTTTTGTCGGACCCACAATATCAACGGCGCTCATGATTTCAGGCATGCCTGAAGTCGGGCAAACAAGCATTTTCGGACTAGAAAAGAGATCGCATGGTGGGTGTCGACTAGTTGGCTGATAATGTTTGTTGGTGTTATGTAAAACCGAAATTTCACCTGCATTTAGGACGGCAGATTCATGGTACAGTAATAAAACCCCAAATGGACGAAAGATGTCATGTATATATTGAAAATGTATCTGATAAAGGACACAATCTTAGTGATCCACATCGCCTATTTCGTGTCTTCGTTTAACTCAATTGAGTAATCTAATGGTGAGGAATCACGTTACTTTGCTGACAATTGCATGTTTGTTGCCGTTACATCTTACTAGATCATTTTCTTAGCGCCATCAAAACAAAAGAAAAATTTTGTGAAATAAATTCAAAAGGAAAATATTATTGTATAACTTAAACTTATATGGTTGTTACATACAATAGGAAAATGTTGGAGTTGATTTTTAACTTTAATTCTATTCTTTTGTCATTGTCTTTGTTTTTTATTTTAATATCTATATGCTTAGAAATTTTTGCCATTTTCATTTGGTAAATTTAATAAATAAAATTTTGTTGGTTTTATTTTTTTCAATTGTAACTTGTACATTTGAATAATATAAATTTCATTATTATTAAAATTATTCGATGAGCCTTAAACTGAGAAAAATTGGCTGAGATCACAAAGCAACAACCTATATTTTTGGTATAACCTTAACTGTTGTTACAATTGATTTCCTATAATTTCCACGGCATATAGGCATCCTACGCTGTATCCTCGTTAATTGGCACATTGCAATATTGCCTAAATAATAAATTGACAGTGTTATACCCATAATTAAGTTAGTAGTAAAGAGAATATTGTATGTGTTAGATACACTATAATTAAAATTTTAGATCACTTTTTAGAAGATCTCACTTCTAAAGTTAGGAAAGAAGTATAAAGTTTTATGAAAATAATAAAAACTATCTTATTTTTGTAGTTTATGACTCAATAATCCTTTAAGGGAGTAAAAAGAAAAAAAATATTCCCATTAACTTAGTGTCTTTCATTAATAAATATCATGATTTAGTCTCTCCTAACTTTAGAAGATGATGTAATTTGATAAATGTCAATAAGTTATTTCCTTAAATTATACATTGATATTTAAGTGATTGATTAATAGGAAGTTGCATAGAACTTGCATGTGATGTAAGCTCTATATGAAACAACAATTTTTCACTAATCTTCCCATAAATCTTTGCCCAGTTGCCTGTTTTTATTGAGTGTGAACCGTGGTGCAGGACAAGCAACTAATGAAACCGCTATGGTTTGCCGTCCTCCTTGCCTCGTCTCTGCCCTTACTCTTTCTCCTTTATTGTTGGGCTCCAGCTGCTTTGTCATCTCTCATAATCATATCCCTGTCAATGAAGTAATTGAGCGGGCTGGCAATGAAGCGGCAGATTCTTGCTTGAATCGTTACATATATGTTCATGATCTTCCGCGGCGATTCAATGATGATGTGATCAAAAATTGCAGCTGGCTACTCAGGCCATGGTATGACATGTGCCTATATCTCAAAAATTCAGGCCTTGGCCATCAGGTCGAGAATTCGGGCGGGGCTGTATTGGAGAAATACTGGTTTCAGACAAACCAATTTGTTCTAGAAATTTTGTTTCGTAACAGAATGAAGAATTACAGGTGCTTGACTAATGATTCTTCATTGGCTTCTACCATTTTCGTGCCATTTTACGCGGGCCTTGATGTTGGTAGATACCTTTGGATTCACAACGCATCGACGAGAGATGTCTTGGGACTTGACTTGGTGAAGTGGATGGCACAAAGACCTAAGTGGAAAAGAATGTGGGGTAGAGTGTTGGATTTTCTAGAATTTCTCTTTCATGAAATTCTTATTTCTATAATGCAGGATCTTTTTTTTATGTAAATTCTAGCACACAAATTGTAATAAAATCAACATACTGTTGTCCATAATGCTGAGGTCCTGTCATGAAGATGAGAATCCTCTTCCGATTTGCTCCTGAAAAACTTTTCTCTTTCTCCTACTCTTCCCTTTCTTTGCTTTTGTTTTCTCTGATGGTGGAGAGGAGGAAAAGTCCTTAATGATAAAGGTTATGCCTCTTTTATGTAACTGTAATCTTAAATAGGGAATTACTCCTCTTTTTTGTAACTGTTACCTTAAATGGGGAATTGCACCTCTTTTCTATAACTGTTACCTTAAATAGGGAGTTACTCATCTTTTCTATAACCGTTACCTTAAATAAGGAATTACACCAACCATTACCTTAAATAAGGAGTTACTCATCTTTTCTGTAACCGTTACCTTAAATAGGGAATTACACCTCTTTTCTGTAACCGTTACCTTAAATAGGGAGTTACTCCTCTTTTCTCGTAACAATTATCTTTAAATAGGGAGAGTAGAGGGATTTTAAAACCGATAACCCAAATTATCATTATGCCCAACCAACCATCATATTAGGCCTTTTATATTGGGTCATACTTTAAATAACAAGGGCCACTTATGTTAATTAATTTAACAATCTCCCACTTGGCCCATGTTATGACTTGATGAATTAATGACAAATAAGTGTGCACAATACTTAAAGATCATCAAACCATCATACTTGATTGAATTAAAATGATTGGATCATGGTGGTCACATATCTTTTAGCGACATGATTCCTTCCATGTATCACATAATCATTATAATTCATAATAACCTAACCGAGGAACATTGAAACATTAAATTGTCATTTCCAAATATGCTACCATTTATCTCATAAACTATAATTGTATACAACTAAATAGAGATAACAAAGCGCAAACAAAACCATAACCTTAATTGAATTCATAAGTGTCACAATGATATGAGCAGCATAAAATATTGACTTTGAAGAGAATGAGGACCTATCCAAAATGCCCATCCGTTCAACATGTCCAGTAAATGTTTTCGGTGGCAAACCTTTAGTTAACACTATCATAAATTCAGTACCAATATGCTCAATGGACACTCTTTGGTTTTGTACTTCTTCCTTAACAGATAGATATTTCAAATGCATGTGTTTCGCAACTTTAGAATACCTATTATTCTTAGAGAAGAAAACAGCTGCGGAATTATCACGATAAATTCTTAACAGCTTTTCTATACTATCGACCAAACCAAGCTTTAAGATAAAATTCCGCAACCACAATGCATGAATAGTAACCTCAAAGCATGCTACAAATTCAGCCTCCATAATGGAAGTAGCAAGGACAGACTGTTTCCCACTTTTCCATGAAGCTGCTCCTCTAGCCAGTAGAAACATGTAACCAAATGTAGATTTCCTCGAGTCTACACATTCAACATAATCTGAATCCGAGTAGCCTACTACTTCAAGATGACTTGATCTTTTATAAGTAAGCATATAATCCTTAGTGCCTTGTAAGTACCTAAGTACTTTCTTTCTAGCTTTCCAATGATCTATTCTAGGATTGCTTTGATATCGGCCTAACATTCCAACAGCGAAACTAATATCTGGTCGAGTGCATGTTTGAGCATACATCAAACTTCCAATCAGCGATGCATAGGGAATGGATTCTATTATTTTTCGTTCCAAATCATTCTTTGGACATTGCAATTCACTAAACTTGTCCCCTTTCTGAATTAGAACTATTCCTGTAGAGCAATTTTCCATTCTAAATCTCTCTAATACTTTATTGATATAGCCTTTCTGAGACAATCCTAACAATCCTTGTGATCTATTGCAAAATATCTCTATTCCTATCACATAGGATGCCTCATTCATATCTTTCATTTCAAAAGTTTCAGATAGAAATTTCTTGACATCATGTAACAAACCTATGTCATTAGCAGCCAAAAGAATGTCATCGACATATAGGACCAATATAATGAACTTGCTCCCACTAACCTTCATATAGATACACTAATCAATGGTGTTCTCTACAAAACCATATGACTTGATGGTATTATTGAACTTAATATACCATTGTTGAGAGGCTTGTTTCAGTCCATATATCGATTTCTTTAATTTACACCCCAAATTTTTTTGCCCTGTGGTTATGAAACCTTCAGGTTGGTTCATATACACTTCCTCTTCTAAGTCACCATTTAAAAAGGCAGTCTTTACATCCATTTGGTGGAGCTCTAGGTCATTGTGAGCCACCAAAGCCATAATAATTCTTAAGGAGTCTTTCTTAGAGACCAGAGAGAAAGTCTTCTTATAGTCAACACCATCCTTTTGAGTGTAACCTTTGGCAACAAGTCTGGCCTTGTACCTTTCGATATTACCTTTTGAGTTTCGCTTGGTCTTGAAGACCCACTTATAGCCAACTCGTTTTGATCCTTCAAGCAACTCTACTAGTCCCCAGACTTGATTTAGATCCATCGATTTCATCTCTTCCTTCATGGCATTGAACCACTTTTCAGAATCATTACATTCCATGGCTTGTTTAAATGAGACTGGATCTTTATCAATGCTTAATTCCGATTCATGCTCAAGTGAGTAAGCCACATAATCATTCGATACAACTGGCCTTTTCTGTCTTGTAGACCTCCGTAATGCCATTTCTTGTGGTATCACTTATTCATTTCTAACTTGCACATTGTCACTTGGTTCATCTCTTATGTGTTCACTTTGTGTGTTTCAAGTATCAATTTGTTGTCCTTGCATGTCACGTGACTGTGATGCAACAAAAGGAACAACTTGAGTAACACTAGGTGTGGGGATACCAACTTGAGTAGGAGTGCTCATTGTGAATCTTTCATTTTGTAATTCTCTAATATCCACTTTTCATGATTCCCCACTCCCACTGAACTGACCATTTTCAATGAACCGAGCATTACTAGACTCAACTATTCTAGTACTATGGTTAGGACAATAGAAACTATACCTTTTGGACTTTTAAGGAGTCTTAGGGACAACCTTACTAAGAACCCTGTTCAACAGATATGCAGTGGTTTTTAATGCATGCATCCATAAGGATAAAGGTACAGTACTATAACTCAACATGCTCCTAACCATATCCATAAGTGTGCGATTCCACCTTTCCGCTACACCATTCTGTTGTGGTGTACGAGGCATTGTATACTGTGCACATATGCCTCGACTTTCAAGAAGTTTTGCAAATGGACCAGGACATTATCCACTTTCATTGAATTTTCCATAATATTCACCACCCTTATCTGACTTAATCACTTTCACTTTTCTATCTAACTGCCTTTCCACTTTATTAATAAACACCTCCAGGGTGTTTACTGACTGGGACTTTTCATGCAGTAGATATAAGTAACAATATTGTGAGTAGTCATCTATAAACGTGATGAAATATTTCTCACCACCCCACATTGGAATATCAAAGGGGCCACAAATATCAGTGTGTATTAATTCTAAAGGGTCATTACTTCTCATGGCTGGGTTTTTTGATGTATGTCTTGTTTGTTTCCCTCTTATACAGTTAGCACATACGTCCCAATCAATAAAATCCAATTGAGGTAGGACATCACCTTTCACCAACCTCAATATCCTTTCTTTGGATATATGACCCAATCTTTGATGCCTCAAGAAAGCAGAACTATCATTATGTGCATTACGTTTGTTACCTATACTATGCTCAACAAGAAATAGAGAATCAACATACATAACATCAAGATTAAAATGGTACAAATTATCAACCAAAGTACTAGATCCATAATAGTACGAATGTCTATATGATGAAAAAGCACCATTTCCAATCTTAAAGTTAAATCCTACTTCATCCAACTTTGCAACAGAAACTAAATTCCTAGCACATTCAAGAACATAGAGACACTTTTCTAGATCCAGGTAACACTTAGTATCCATGATCGATTTGTACATCCCAATTCCTTTTATTTGTGCCTTCATTCTGTTTCCCATATAAAGGAACTTCTCAGTTCCTGTTATGGGCCGGATTGAAAGGAATCCCTGCATAATATGTGACACATGAATAGTAGCTCCAGAGTCTAACCACCCAGTATTATCGGGTACTTCAGTTACATTTAATTCAAAACATACTGATATACAGTACATACCTTTCTTTTCGAACCAAGCCTTTCTTTTTGGACAATTTTTCTTGAAGTGACCCATCTTTTTGCAGAAGAAGCATTTCTGATCCTTTTGGATCTAACCTCCAGTGACTTTCATAGAGGCTTTGTCCTTCTTCTTACTCTTCTTATATGGTTTAGACTTGCTACTACTAGCATCATTACAAACAGCAAGATGAATAGAGTGATCCTTCATCTTCTTTAATCCCCCTTCTTCCTGAACTAACATGGCCTTAATTTCTTGAAAGTTCCATTTCTCTTTAATAGTGTTATAATTCACTTGGAACTGGCCAAATTCAGGAGGCAGTGAGTTGATGATGAATTGAACCAAAAAGGATTCACTCACATCCATGCCCATTATTTTCAACTTTGCTGCTAGATTAGCCATATTAGTCACATGATCATGAATAGGCTGTGACCAATCAAATTTCTTAGTCGTTAGCTCACTCATTAGGCTTCTTACAATGGATTTATCAGCTATATCTAATTGAGAGTATTCCTTAATTCTTATCATAAATTCCTTAGCATTTTTCGTCTTAGGCATCGATGGCTGGGCATTTTCAACTGTCGTCATTTGTATCAAGTTCAAACTCAGCCTATTAAACCGTACCCAATCCTCACGAAGAGACTTATCAGATTCTGTAATGGTCTCGGTAATAGCTGTAGGCTTTTCATCCGAGATGACTACTAAGTCCAAGCCCAAAACACCTAAATGAAACTGAATATGCTTAGACCATTCCACATAGTTCAACCCATTGAATTTGATTATTGCATTGCCCAAGGCGAATACATTATTGGAAGCTGCAAACATGATCCAAATTTACATATTAATGCTTTGAATAAACTCAAATGGATTCAGATACATACATTACAAACTTTGATTATGTATTTAAGTTCACCTTTGGGTGATCCTCAAATACATAACTTTGATCAATGATGATGCTAATTTAGTTATACTTTGATAGATCAATTAATCATACTAGAGTTAACATGAATGTTATCTTTGGATATGCAATCACGTTTATCTAGTATATCAATCAATCCCTTTTAGTATTATTAATTATAAGCAATGATCCATCTTTGGATGATCTCCTAGCCTCATAATTAATAACCACAATTGTTCATTTCAAATCTGTACAACATTTTATTAGCATCCACTGAAATGAACAATTGAAATTCACAATCAAATATTTAAATCCTTTCAAGCCAGGCCACTTTTGTGACAAACAAGTTTTCAACATTTGATTTATGTTGATGTGATCTCAATAAACTTCAAAATCTTCAATTATGAAGATCATTCAATTCAACAAAATATCAATAAGCTATCAATGATGCGAAAAACAAGTGTACAATATGATATTTAAATTTTCCATTTTGTGGGAGTCAACACCGGCCAATACGCCGTCGACGTACTGTTTCAGTAGTCGACAACCGCCCGCGGCGTAGGGTCTAGTGGTCGACGCATGCTCCATGCTGACAAGCCCCAACAGCGTGGAGTTCCCAGACCCATACTCCTATTCAAGTCAACAAGAACCACGGTCGTACCCACCAGGACCCACGGCCATCGGCCATACCCGAAACACGATTGTTCCCACCAGGACCCACGACCATCAGCCATACTTGGAACACGGTCGTTCCCACCAGGAACCACGCCCATACCCACCAGATCAATCCGGGTCCCAGCGATGTACAGTCCCCAGTGACCGGCGTACTTTTCCACTTTTCCATTCAATGTTGGCCGATTTCCCTTTATGCACCCCAGCGTTCTGGCACAAATAATAATAAAAAAAAAAAAAGGAAAAGCAAATTGCAGTATTCGCAGACCCGCTCTGATATCAATTGTTGGGATTTTCTAGAATTTCTCTTTCATGAAATTCTTATTTCTATAATGCAGGATGTTTTCTTTATGCGAATACTAGCACACAAATCATAATGAAATCAACATACCGTTGTCCATAATGCTGAGGTCCTGTCACGAAGATGAGAATCCTCTTCTGATTTGCTCCTGAAAAACTTTTCTCTTTCTCCTACTCTTCCCTTTCTTTGCTTTCGTTTTCTCTGATGGTGGAGAGAGGGAAAAGTCCGTAATGATAAAGGTTACACCTCTTTTCTGTAACTGTTACCTTAAATAGGGAATTACTCCTCTTTTTTGTAACCGTTACCTTAAATAGGAAATTACACCTCTTTTTTGTAATTGTTACCTTAAATAGGGAGTTACTCCTCTGTTCTGTAAACGTTACCTTAAATAGGGGAATTACACCTCTTTTCTATAACCGTTACCTTAAATAGGGAGTTACTCCTCTTTTCTCATAACAGTTATCTTTAAATAGGAAGCATGGAGGGATTTTAAACCTGATGACCCAAATTACCGTTATGCCTAACCGACCATCATATTAGGCCTTTTATATTGGGTCATACTTTAATTAACAAGGGCCACTTATGTTAATTAATTTAACATAGAGACCATTTCCTTGTCACTGGAAGGATTGCTTTGGATTTTCAGAGGCCATATAATGATGATTCATGTTGGGGAAGTAAGTTGTTGAATTTGCCTGAAGCTATGAACATGACAATATTGTCAATTGAATCAACTTCTAGGGGAAACGAATTTGCAATGCCATACCTCACACATTTCCATCCTTCAAGTGAGAGCGAGATACTTCGATGGCTAGACAGAATAAGAACACAGGAAAGGCAATGCTTGTTCTCTTTCACAGGCACCCCTTGACCGTGTAGGATTGATTCAATCCGCTCTGAGATCATCGACCATTGTTTAGCTTCAGGAAGACTTTGCAAGTTATTAGATTGCAAATTTCTTGGAAGTAAGTGTGAGAACCCGATCGAGGTGATCGGGGTGTTTCAGGACTTGGTATTCTACTTGCAGCCTCCTGGGGATTCATTAACCTGGCGATCAACGTTTGAATCCATTTTGGCATGCTGCATCTCGGTGTTCTTCGATCCAGGCTCTGCGTATTCGCAATATGTTTGGTATTTGCTAGAGAATTATTCAAGATATTTTGTGTTCATACCAGGGAAGCTGGTAAAAGAGGGACAAATCAGAATCAATGAGACATTGCTTCGGCTCTCAAAGGAGGAGATGTTGGCTAAAAGAGGGAAGGTTATACGGCTGATACCAATGGTTATATATGTAGATTTTAGGTCCAAATCTCCGACCTTGGAGATGCATTTGATATAGCAGTAAAAAGAGTCCTTGACAGAGTAGAAAATGTGAGGAAAAAGACTTTAAAGGAGGAAATGATAACCTAGCATCTGTAATGCAAAAGTCCATAGTTGGAGTAACAAACTGCAGGGATGGATAAGGGAAGAACATTAATTTGTTTAGATGCATGATTCAACCTAAAAGATGGAAAAAAATGTAAAAAGATAAATTTTTCCTTACATTATAGCATATTTGTAATTATATTTATTTTTATATTAAAGACATTTAATAATTAGATCATTTAATTTACCATAAAAAGTTATTATAATTATATCTATTTCGTATACTTATTATAAATTTACCTAGTAACTTATTAGTTAAATTTGATATATTATATTAGAAAGATTTTGCAAGTATCTATCCACTTAGTTTTTGGTTTTAATTTACCGAACACATTAACTTGTTTAAATTTAATCTATATTAAATATTTTTGTTAATTATAATCACATAACAATCATTTATTTGTTATATTATAGATGTAACTTATTCTCATTATTATATAATTAAATTTGTCTATAGGATATTTTAATTTTTTAAATAATATTAAGAGGATAAAAACAAAAATTTTTGAAATACTATAAATTTTATTTAATAATTTAATAATAAGAGGGAGATTTATTTATTATATGATATATGACTTGTTGTTATTTAATTACATTTAATGAAAAATATTTAATATAAATTGAATTTAATTAATCAGTTAACATGTAAATTAAATTTTCAAAAATTAAAATAGTATAATAGTAAAAATGCTTTATCATAATAAATTCAATTTAACTAATAAATTAACATGTTATGTAAATTTAAAAAAATAAATAAAGTCAAAAAATGATAAAACTATTTCAATATGGTGGATAAAATAATT
The DNA here is from genome assembly GCA_021533255.1 of Ceriops tagal. Classification (NCBI taxonomy): domain Eukaryota; kingdom Viridiplantae; phylum Streptophyta; class Magnoliopsida; order Malpighiales; family Rhizophoraceae; genus Ceriops; species Ceriops tagal. The sequence continues at coordinate 8,015,315 of CM038611.1, read as the reverse complement.
TTTAAAAAAAATAAAAATAATAGAGATAAAAAAAAAAAGAAAAACAAGAAGAACAAAATCTCCAAAGCCCAAAGAAATGAATCTAAGCTTAAAAGTTACATATGATTCTACTCGTGGCACTAATGGAATAGCTCCTCTTATTCGTTCATTCATCTTATCAGCTTCCCATGTAGACTTTAATTAGCATAACTAATTGAGCACAGAATGCATCCCATGATGCAATTGAATTGACAGCGACACACACACACACACAGACACACACACACACATATGTATGTATGCAAGAGCTCATTTGGGCCTACTTTCAACCTCTCATCATTGCATGTAAAAGAAGTATCATCTTATCATTGCATATAAAAGAATGAAAAATATTAGGTGAACCCATATTTTTGCTACATGGCTAATTCACAAAAATATATAATCAATTGTTTATCTGTCATCCTACATGTGTTTAACAAACAATTATAGTTGAATTTTCTTTCCTAGACCCACATGACCTTGACTTAAAAAATATCAAGGGTGCTCATGTAAGAATATAATCAATAATAAACCATAATAAATTGAGCAAAAGACAAAGTTTTAATTTAATTATATTCAAAAAAATAAATATTTTGTAGTATTGATTAAATCTTTTAGCCTATTGGTTCACTAGCCTATCTTTTAAAGGTTAGGTTACGGGTCTTGTAAATTCTTATTATAAATAGTTATAATTGATTTAAATTTAAACTATTTAATTTTAAAGATATGATTAGTGGATAGTTATATTTTTAATTATTAATGTTAAAAATTAAATATTTAGTATTTATCTCTAATTATATGAACCACTCTAAGAATAATTTTAACATTTCTTATTGGATCACATGATTTTAAATAAGTCAAACCCTTAATAATAGTCGTTATTTATACTATTCATACAAACTAATGTAAAACTATAGTTTGTTTAATTAAAAATTTTTATAAATAATCATTACAATTATGTAAACTTTTGAAAATATTTTCTTATATGTATCACATTGCTAGTAAATTTTTAATCAAGTAGTTTATTGAGGTAAAATTTTATCCAATAGAAAATCTTTAGGCTTTAATTCATTTAGATCTAAAATAATTATATGCAAATAATCTTTATATATTCAAAATAAAACTTTATTTGTAAATCACTGAAATGTTTGCAAAATACCAAAACATCATAAAATAGTTTGTGATAAAACTTCAATTGAGCTAATAAGTTTTGTATACTCAATATGATCTCTATATGACTTGACCAATAATCCTTTAATATCATCAACTATAACTTGAATACTAATATGTTCTATTTCAATTTCTTACTTTTTAAAATGATTTTTGACAATTAAATATTTTATATCAATATACTTGTTTTGATTTTCACATTTATTGTTCTTTTAAAAAATATTATAGCTGAATTATTATAATATATTTTTAATAGCCTATAAATAAAATCCACAATTTGTAGTCATGTAATAAAACTCCTTAACCATAAAACGTATGTTGTGGTTTTATTGCATGCAATAAATTTTGCTTCCATGATGAAAGAAGAAATAATAATTTGCTTGATGATATAACTCCTTTATCAAGCATAAAAATTATATAAAGTAATAATATCTAAATACTTATCCACTTCTAAATTATTGGTGTGCTTATATGTAAATTTGTAATTCTTGATTTGTTATAGATACTAGATACTTTATAACTTTTTTGACAATTCTTTAATGTTTTTTTTTTTATGGTTACTTTGATACCTCTTAGCATTCCTATTGTAAATGCAATAGATTTAGTGTAAACTTATACATATATAATGTTTTCATTATGCTTCATTTTATCTCTCTCTAAGTTATTTTAAAAATAGTATGTAAGATTAAATTTGTCCCTTTAATTATGAGTGATATAGTAAAAAATTAACTTTTTATCTTGAATTTTTTAAAAGTCTTTTTAATATAAAATTTTTGAAATAGTCCTAATAAGAAATTTTATGTCAATAACATAATCATTATTTGATGTGCCATAATAAATTAGAAGGTAGATAGAAGATACTTCAGTTTGACTTTAGTGTCCTTTACAGGGAGACTAACTAAAAACATGGCTTATCGCCTTGGACATGAAACACTTAGTGCAATATTGAAACATACATTAACTTGTTGTTCCCACAGTCTTATATGGGTTGTAATTGTTGTCAACTAGGTTTAAGTGTGCAAGAAAGTAAAGCCACATGGAAGGGCAAGAAGGTAAAAGTCACATAGAGGGGTAAAAACGTAAAATCCACATGGAAGTGCAAAACAGTAAATTCGCCCTATTAGGTTTTATGGAAGAGTATATAAAGGCCAACACAATTGAATATACGGCAAAATACAAAAGTGCATGGACGGCTAAATAGAGAAAACAGAAAAACACAACATACGGCGAAAGCACGCCGACGGCTAACGAATGACAGAGCAGGGGACGGCAAAATAGAAAAGAAGCAATTGTCGTGAACAGTAGCTGCATAGTGTAGCCGTCGAGTGAACAGTAGTCGTTGTCCTAAAAGGGAGTTGAACGAAGAACACTGAACAGAGGTTGAAAGACGATCGAAAAGTGAGCAAATTGGAGCCATCGACGGGAAGGAGAGAAGAGCAGACCGGCAGACGAAGAGAGAGAAACCCGGCGGCCAAATCGGAGTAAATCAGCGAAAGGAGAGAGAAACCCGACAGAGAGAGAAAGAGGAGACGGCCGGGCTGAACGAAGAGAGAGATCGTCGGCCAAAACACAAGAGAGAGAAAACATAGTCGTTGGAAGAGAGAGAAACCTGACGGCCAGACCAGAGGAGTCGACGGGAAGGAGAGAAAAAGAAACCCGACGGCAGAATAAAGGTGAACAGCCAAAGAAGAGTGAACGGCTGGACGATAAGAGAGAGAAATCCGACGGACAACAAGAGAGAGATGGACAAAGAGGGAGACACCACCGGAAGAGCAAATAGTAGATCTGCGATGGCGTGAGACAAACGAACGACACGGCAAGGAGAGAACCGTGAAACAGACGAAGAGAAACTCACTACCAGCGGAAGGAGAGAGAAACCCGACAGCCGATGAACAGAAATCGATAGTAAAGGGAGAAAATTTGATACGACCAAAGAAGGTATGAAACGGACAGGTGAGGGTAGGCCGTGAAACAGTAAAGCCATGAGACAAGAAGACGGGGGAGACAATGAGACGGTGAAAGCAGGAGTTGTGTGAAACAACGTAGAGAAGGAATTTGGCAAAGCATTGAAGGAACTCAACGTATTTCCAGATTTCTTTAAAAGAGGTTAGAGAGCGTTGCGGTGAACTTCTAAGCGGCAATGGAGCAACCTTTCAATTCAACAGAGGCAAGACAAGCTAGAAGAAGGGTAGACATAATAAGTGACACTCTTTGTGTTGTACTTGCTTAGTAATTGCAATAGTGAAAGGAGCAGAGGATTAAGACATCCATTGTAACTAGAATTCTTAATTATAGTGGATAGTCTCGATAAGGAAGAGTCCCTACCACCGTGGATGTACGTCACATTGACGGAACCATGTAAATCTTATGTGTCCTTAATTTGCTTTATGTTCTGTGTTTTGAATTGAATTGTGAATGCAGTTAAACTATCAGTCAACCCATAACCTAACGAAGACCTAAACAAGAACATCCAAATTGTCTATTAGGCAAGGTGTTTGAAAGGTGACTTTGGGGACTATTGTTATTAGTAGGTAGCAATAGATCTACCTTAGTCAAGTCTGAGAAAGAGTCTGCTTTTAAGAAGAGGTTGAAGTTGTTCACTTACTTGCGAATTGCGAATTATGGTGATACTGATTCAACCCCCTCTCAATATCACAAACTAGTAGATCCTAGGGAGAAGTCGGGAACTTCAATTGGTATCAGAGCACAGGTTCACTAGTTTGAAACTTAACAGCTTGGTGTATTAGTTTTTAGGGATCTAGAAGTTTGACTTATTCAGCATACTGAGAAATGGAAGTCGGTACCAGCATTAGCACCACTTACAGCAAGAAGGTTCCAATCTTCAACGGAACCAACTACCATATGTGGAGAGCAAGAATGCAAGTAGTATTTGCAACCATAGGCATGAACGTGGTGAAATGTGTACAGGAGGGTTTTGTGGCTCCGAATGAAAGTAAAGACCCAACCCCAGAGGAGTTAAGGCAGTTTGAGATAAATGGGAAGGCCTCAAACGTCATCATTTCAGCATTGACAGATGCTGAGTATGTTAAAGTTATGGACTGCAAATATGCCAAGGAGATATGGGACAGATTGCAGAAAATCTATGAAGGTGATGGTAGAATGAAGGAGGCTAAGCTTCAAGTGTTCAAGGAGAGATATGAATCTCTCAGAATGTAGAAAAATGAGATAGTCCAAGAGTTCTTCACTAGGGTTATTGATGTTGTAAACGACCTTAGAAGTCATGGGAAGAACAAGAAGGACTCATCGATTGTGAAGAAAATTTTGAGAATTCTGCCTGAGAGGTTTGCATCAAAGGTAGCAACCATAGAGGAGAGTAGAGATCTCAATTCTATGTCTCTGCATGATCTCTAGTGCAATGTCATTGCATATTAGATGAGGATAAAGTCAGTTGAAAGCTCTGCAACAACGAAGGTATCAAAGGAGGTAGCTTTCAAAGCTATGAAGCACTTGAAGATAAAAGAAGAGGAAGAATCATCCAATGAGGACGATGATGATGATGATGATGAGGAAGAAAGTGAAGGTGAAGTATTGGCTTACTTCACAAGGAAATTCAAAAAGGGGTTTAAGAAGAGAAAAGGACAGTTGTCCTTGAGATGTTATCGTTGTAGGCAGATTAGACACTTTGCTTCTCAGTGCAAGGTGAAACTTGATGATGAAGATGAGGATGGTGATGCTGAGCAAAATTCAAGATGGAGAAGATCATCATTCAAATCAAAGAAGTCCAGCAAGAAGACTGCCAACCCATAGAAGAAGAAGAGAGGCTCATTCAAGAGTTACGTGAGTCAAACAAAAAAAGTTGATGAGAAGGAAAATAAAGACTCATCAGATAAGCATGCCTTTATGGCATCAACTCAAGGTGGTAGTTCAACCTCTAAAGAGGAAGAGGAGGTTGATGAAGAAGAACCAGATCTTGAAACTGAGTTGGAACCAGCTTCAAAGGAGATAATTAGAAGGGACAGAACCATAAAAAGGTTGGAGGCTTACATAAAACAAGTTGAAGCAAAGTCTGAGGAAGCTGAAAGTCAAAAGGATGAAATAAGGGCTGAACATATTGACTTGAAGAGAAGATTTGAAGAATAGATCAAAATATGTGAAGACCTTACAATAGAGCTTGGCTCAAGGACTTCAACAATTGAAGAAATGGAGATAGAGTTGCTGAGACTTCAGCAACAACTCAAAAAGAGTGAGGAGAACTTGCAGAAGTTTGAAGTAGTAGGAGAAATAAGCTCTACAAGAGAAAAGAAGAATGAGACTTTGTCACAAAAGTTGAAAGAGAAGGCTGTGACTCAGGTGAAGATAACTGAAGAAGAGAAGACAGTTATCAAACCAAAGCCAAGGCCAAAAATGATGTATGTGGTTAAAGAGCAGCAACCCATAGCTGCTACATCTCAAAAAGAAAAGAAAGTCAGCCAGCAGAGGGCTATGCCTGAACAGAAGAAGGAGAAGAAGGTGACTGAAATGAAAGTCACACAAGCAAAGAAGCCAGCTACTTTGCCTACATAGTAAGTGATGAACAGAAGAAGACAAGCTGTGATCAGACCTAAGAAGAGACAATTTTAAGGTCATTGCCTTTATTGTGGAGTTTGGGGACATAAGGCAAGTAACTGCTGGTGGAGAAGGCCAGTATATGTCTCTAATTTGAGAAGATACGATGCTGCATATAGGGGGAGACAACACAAAATTTAGAGGAGAACACCTGTCGTGAGTTCTTGCACAATGTTTCTATATTCGTCCCTTTTCTTAACCCAAAAAAATACTTTATAAAAGTTATTAATTATTGTCTTGCAATAATTTTATACTTAAAGTATATGCGACACTGAACTTTTATCTTGTACAATAAATATAATTTTTTTTTTTTTTTACTAAAAGAGATCAAATACGACACCAAAATTCAAACATTGGTTGATTGTCGGATTAGGTTTATTACCAAACTTTCATTTCAAGCAGCATTTTTAAATTAGTCTCGCGGTGCCATGTTCTTTTCACTAAAATTTGTGGACTTTTTCCTGTATGTACGAGCCTTCCTGTTATTTTAAGTGCCACTGCGAAGTCTCCTAAACAGTAAAATGTCTCGTCCAATACCCGGAAATGGGAAGAGGTTTAATGCGGGAGAACTCTGGGGACAACAAAATATTTTTGAGTGCCAAGGACAAAAGCAATGACATCAAGAATGTCGAATCTATAAAATAGAAATAAAATAAAAACCAAAAAAATGTGGCATCAGATTACGGGAATATCTTGTCTATTGAGCAATGATGATTGGTCCTAATGTGCCAAATGGGGGGATTGAACCAATCATGTTCATGACGCGACTCAGGGCACTTGGCACCGAAGGAACGATTGAGTGGTCTCGAAAGTGGAGAATAAAAGATGATAGATCGCTGATTTATTTTTGTAGATGAAGCATAATGTGATATGTGGAGCTTCACATTCCATTAATGGAACAACAGTTGGTAAGTAACTTGTGAAGCTAATTAATTGAAGCTTCAGAACAAAGAAACACGACTTCTTAAAGCTGAAAAAGAGAGAGGAAAAAAAAAAAATTCTTCCTTTAGGACACATTAACAAGGAGTGTTGGTGGAAGCCCAAACCAATGGTTTCAAAGAACAAGTTTGCTGTATTGGCAGACTTGGAACAGTGTGAAAAGTGCGGGCAGGATGACCATAATGCCAAGAGATGCATGACACTTCTCCCTGAGCAAGAGAAGGCACTCAATGGCACAGTAAAAACAAGCGATGCACTAAAGGCTGATTGCAAGGATAAGCAGTGGATCCTTGACAGTGGATGCACTTCACACATGACGGGAAATAAGAGTAAATTGTCAAAGTTAAACAAGTCAAGAGAAGGCAGAGTTAAGTTTGGCAATGATGATTCACTCAACATCAATGGTTAGGGGTCAGTAAACATTGGAAGAGAAAAGCTGAAAGATGTTCTGCTCGTTGAAGGACTCAGATATAATCTAGCATCTGTCAGCAAACTATGCAATGAAGACCATAAGGTAATATTTACAAAAACAGGTTGCCAGGTAAAGAGTAAAGAAGGCAATACTGTTGTAGCTGGGAAGAAAACAGCTAAAAATTTGTATGTGATTGATGAAGAAAAAGATCCTCTTGTAACTAAGACTGTGCAAGAAAGAATGCCAAAGAAAACGTGGACCAGTGCTCATCAAGAAAATCAGATCACAAGTGACCCATCAGCAGGAGTTATTAATAAGAAAAGGAATTGTGGGAGCTGTTGCTTTACTCTCACAAGTTGAACCTAAATCTGTTGAAGAGGCTACACAAGATCTAACTAACTCTCTGTCCACAGAGCTGTTTGAAAAGCACAGAATGAGTTTGTCTGTGCGAATGCCTCCTCAAGCCTAAGGTGAATCCTCCATCTCTACTTTGCGAGTTTTTCAGATGTGTAATTGGTTGGTAAAAGGAGAGAGAAACAACAGTGCAAGGGGAGCTATTAAAAAAGGGGGAGTGCATATTTAGGGGGAGTTGAAACTGCTGTATTGTGGCTTTTGTTATGAGTGTTACCAACAATTACAAAGAGGGAGATTGTTGTTCCCACAGCCTTGTATGGGTTGTAATTGTTGTCAACTAGGTTTAAGTGTGCAAGAAAGTAAATCCACATGGAAGGGCAAGAAGGTAAAAGCCACATGGAGGGGCAAAAACGTAAAATCCACATGGAAGCGCAAAACAATAAATTCGCCCTATTAGGTTTTATGGAGGAGTATATAAAGGCCAACACAATTGAATATACGGCAAAACACAAAAGTGTGTGGACGGCAAAATAGAAAAGAACAATGAACACAATTGAACAGTAGTTGCACAGTGTAGCCGTTGAGTGAACAGTAGTCGTTGTTCCAAAAGGGGCTGAACGAAGAACAATGAACAGAGGTTGAGAGACGACTGAAAAGTGAGCAAATCAGAGCTATCAATGGGAAGGAGAGAAGAGCAGACCAGCAGACGAAGAGACAGAAACCTGATGGCCAAATCAGAGCAGACCAGCGGAAAGAGAGAGAAACCTGACGGAGAGAGAGAAAGATGAGACGGCCGGGCTGAATGAAGAGAGAGATCGTCAGCCAAAACACAAGAAAGAAAAAACACAGTCGTTGGAAGAGAGAGAAAACATAGCTGTTGGAAGAGAGAGAAACCCGACGGCCAGACCAGAGGAGTCGATAGGAAGGAGGGAAAAAGAAACCCGACAGCAGAACAGAGGTGAACGACCAATGAAGAGTGAACGGCTGGATGGTAAGAGAGAGAAATTTGGCAGTAAGAGAGAGAAATCCGGCGGGACAGCAAGAGAGAGACGGACGAAGAGAGAAACACCACCGAAAGAGTAGATAGCAGATCTGCGATGGCGTGAGACAAACGAACGACACGGTAAGAGAGAACCGTGAAACAGACGAAGAGAAACTCACCACCGGCGGAAGGAGAGAGAAAGCCGACGGTCGATGAATAGTAACCGATAGTAAAGGGAGAAAATCTGATACGGCCAAAGGAGGTGTGAAACGGATGACGGAGGAGACAGTGAGACGGTGAAAGCAAGAGTTGTGTGAAACAACGTAGTGAAGGAATTCGGCAAAGCATTGAACGAACTCAACGTATTTCCAGATTTCTTCAAGAGAGTTTAAAAAGCGTTGCGGTGAACTTCTAAGCGGCAGTGGAGCAGCCTTTTAATTCAACAGAGGCAAGACAAGCTAGAAGAAGGATAGACACAGTAAGTGACACTCTTTGTATTGTACTTGCTCTTTGTATTGTACTTGCTTAGTAATTGCAATAGTAAAAGGAGTAGAGGATTAAGACATCCATTGTAAATAGAATTCTTAATTATAGTAGATAGTCTCGGTAAGGGAAAGTCCCTACCATCGTGGATATACGTCACATTGACGAAACCACGTAAATCTTGTGTGTCTTTAATTTGCTTTATGTTTTGTGTTTTGAATTGAGTTGTGAACGCAGCTAAAGTATCAGCCAACCCATAACCTAACGAAGACCTAAACAAGAACATCCAAATTGTCTATTAGGCAAGGTGTCTAAAAGGTGACTTTGGAGACTATTGTGATTAGTAGGTAGCAATAGATCTACCTTAGTCGAGTCTGAGAAAGAGTTCGTTTTTAAGAAGAGGTTGAAGTTGTTCACTTACCTGCAAGTTGTGAATTGTGGTAATACAGATTCATCCCCCACTCAGTATCACAAATTAGTAGATCCTAGGGAGAAGTCGGGAACTTCATAACTATTGCTAACTTGCCAATACAAGATGGATTTCATTTGCTCGTGAAACACTTAATTCAATAATTTTGTTCAATAAACTTAATAAGAGTAAGTTATTCACCATTTTGGAGTATTTTTAGTTTAAAATCTAATATATTTATATATGTTATTCCTTCTTTTTTTTTGGGTGTATTATATCTTCAAATTTTCTCCTTTATTTGCTTTTATTTGAAGATTTTTTTTTATGATATCTTTGGATATTAATGAATTTTGCATGTATTAATAAAGTAGAGACATTAGATGACAAATCACCATTAGCTCAACCAATTGGCAAGAGTCCATCCATGGATAAGTTCTTCTTTGTCTCAAACTTTCTAAACGGGTTAAGTGATGAGATTTGACCCATTTTAAAAACAATCGAACCCTATACACTTAAGGAGGTGTATGACATCATTGTCTTACAAGAAGTGGTAGTGGAAGGGATGACAAGGAAGAACAAATCGACAAAAATTATCACTCATTCAACTTTGGTTGTCCTAACAATGACTAAGCTGAACATGAATGCTATGAAATAGTTGATGGCAAAATCAAATCAAAGGTTGTGGAAGGAACTTTAGTGATTAAGGGATTGCTATTAATGCAGAGAAAAATACGCATATAATCATCAATGTCAAAAAAGGCAACTTCATCTAATTAAGGGGTAAGAAGGAACTATATATTGAAGAAGTGACTTTGAAAAAATAGCTAATAGTGGAGTCATCAAAAGAAAATTCTAGTGAAATATTGATTAATGCCATCATTGATGGTCATGGCCACAATACTTTCAAGCTATTGGAATTCATCAATCAGAAGCAATTAGTGATACTCATTGATAGCATCAACACCCACAGTTTCCTAGATTCCTAAATGTCATGAACTCTTTATTGTGAAATTTGAACCATCACTTCAATGGTGGTGATGGTGGCCAACGAAGACATCATCGTTTGTTCAAAAAGAAAAAGAAAAATGCTTGTCATTCACATAGAGAATGCAAGGCCATATTTTTGCAATGAAAGTTTAGATAATTTTGCTTAGAGCATGTGTCGTTGTACATGGGGTGGATTGGATGAAAATATAAAATGTATTGGTCCTAGACTATAAAGCTATAACCTTATCCTTCAAGCGATACAAGCAACCCACTATGTTGATCGATAGATGATCATCAATAGTATTTAAGAAGAAATTTGGAAATCTCATAAAAAAACTAGACGTGGAGCACAAACCCATTTCTTGGCAACTATTATGACTCTAGTACAATCCCAGATTTTGAAACAGCTTTAAGTGATAGTGCTCGAATTCGACGACATCATTAAGGACTTGTATTATCTGCCATCAATCCAAGAGCATGACCACAGAATTCCATTGATGACTAAGGCCTTGTTTATTAATATCAAACCATATGGTTACCTATATCACTTGAAAATAGAAATCAAAAGGTAGGTGTAGGAGATACTTGATTTCTAATTGATTAGAAATTGTAACAAGTCATTCGCTTTGCTGGTACTATTAGTTAAGAAGAAGGATGGATTATGGAATTTTTGTATTGACTACTACCACCTAAATAACTTAATTGTAAAGGATAAATTTTTGATAATGATCATCAATGATCTATTGGACAAGTTACTTGGGGCACAAGTCTTTTGGAAACTAGATTAACACATTGGGTGTCACCAAATTCATGTGAAGAAAGAGGATATATTAAAAACAACCTTTTGAACTCATTAAGGACATTACAAGGTCAAGGTCATGCTATTCAGTCTTACCAATACTTCGACAACATTCTAGTCATTAATGAATCATATCTTTGCTCCATTGTTGTGCAAATATATATGAATTTTTTGTATAAAATCTTTGTTTATAGTATTGACATAATAAGTTATATTGAACATTTGAGACAAGTTCTGCTATTACTAAGGCAATATTAGTTATACTTGGGCATTACTAAGGACCAAATGTTTGTTTGGGCAAACATAAATTGAATACTTGGGCATATACTCATAGTTGCAGGCATTTGCAACGACCTTTCTCATATTAAAGCAATGCATTTATGGTTAGTACCAACTTCCATTAAGAATCTTAGAGCTTTAGTTAGGCTAATTAGTTATTACCATAAATTCATTAGGCATTATGATATCATCAGCAAAACACTTACAAAATTGTTAAAGAAAGATGATTTTGGATGTAGTCAATTAGCCTAGGAAATGGTTAAGCAACTCAAAGATGCCATATGTTAGGCCTCTATTTAAGACTTGCTCAATTATGCCAAGATATTTGTAATTGAGATGGATATATGTGATGCCAAGATGGGAGTTGTTTTAATGTAGGAAGGGCACCTTATGGCTTACTTGAGTAAGAAATTCAATGCCAAGACCAAGGGATTATTCATTTATAAAAAGGAATTACTAGCGATACTTATGGCAGTCACTAAATGGTGTCACTATATGGAAGGACAGTAGTGTTTTATGAAGATTGACCATGATAGCACTAAGCATCTCCAACAACATTTACACACCTATGTGCCATAAAAGACCATTACAAATCTATTGAGGCTTGATTACATTATACATTGCAAGAAAGGCAATGAAAACATGATTGCTAATGCCTTATTTAGGCAACATAAAGCTTGCTACTTAACAATTATAACAATTGTTGCAAAATTTTTAGAGGACACCAAACAATTTTATAAAGGAGATAAATAGGTGATAGAGGCTATCATTAGTCCCATGAGAATAGTTACTAATTCCATCAAACTCACCTATAAGAAATAAATGCTATGAAAGAAGGATAAAATTTATATGGGCAATAAAAAGGAATTATGGGCTTAATTAATAAAGGTGATTCATGTCTTAGTTGTAGATGGTCACTTCAGAAGTGATAAGTGAAAAACTCAAGCAACATTTTTATTGGCCTAGCACAAAGAAGTTAGGGAAATAGTGGGTGTATGTGTATGAGGTATGTTAACACTAAAAGGGAGAAGATATATTATATTTGGATCTATTGCAACCCTTATCGATACCAGGACAAGCTTGGTGCCACATTAGCATGGATTTTATAGAAAGGATTGCCTAATTTTGAAGGGAATGATGTAATAATGGTGATAATTGGCTATTTTATTAAGTTAGTGCACTTTGTTATCTATTCTTTGAACAAGTCTTTAGACTCCATGGCCTTCCTTAGTCTATTATGATAGATTGCACTAGGATCTTTACGTGTTAGTTTTGGTAGAAAATGTTTAAGTTAAAGGGAACAAAACTGCATCTTAGCTTTGCGTAACATCTATAAATCAATTGGCAAACGGAGAGATTGAATCGTTGTATGGAGAATTACCTTCAATGCGTGTGTTTTTTGTGAACTCATCACTAGTTTCGATGGCTACCACCAAGAGAATGGTTTTACAACACCATGTTCCACTTTGCCATTAACATGACAACATTTGAGGTATTGCATAGGTATTAACATGACAAGAATGGCCTCCTTGTCAAAATTCTTCCAAGAGCAATAGGTGTTGACTAAACTACTTAAAGGGAAATTATAGTGAGCTTAATAATGAATAAAGTTTTGCGTTGACAAGAATAAGAGCGATAGTGATATGAACTTTGATTATATGTAAATGGAACCCAACACCAATGTTGGTATATGATTGTTCTAACAAAGATTAAGGGATTTGGAGTTCTAACCCAATGATTATAAACAACCAAGAACTAGAACTATAGGATTTAGATGCCACTCCTAACAACAACAACGTCAAAGAAGATAAGTCTATTGAACTAACACACTTAAGTATGAAAGTTCAGAATTAGTTCTCATGAAACTAGAGAAAATAGCTCATACAATTATGAAAACGGGTTTGCCTCCTTTAACCACCCTTTTTGCCCTTTTTATATGCTAACCCCAAAAACCCTAACTAATAAGATGGACTTATTAAGGAAATTCGTCCAACTCACTAAATAATAACAAAAACCCATGAAAATAACCCCTTCAGATGCTGAAATTCATCCAACCCACTACATAACAATATAACCCATTAAAATAACCCATTTAAATGCCTAAACATGGGTTCCTAAATCCAACTTCCTTCCCAAGGCCATAGTTCTCAAATTCCTCCACAGATGACACATTTGTAAGCCCTAGTGAAGCCTTCATCATCCTTAACTTGTACCTAGCAACTTCCTGATAATAAATGTCGCACAACAAGTTGTTAAGAACTTCCTTTATTTTCTTTGACCTTGCCTTTGTCATTGGTCCTCTAAGGTTTTGCAAAGCATCAACTCCCTTTTTGATTTGAGTTAGTACAATATGGCTTCCATCATTCCCGCTCTCCTCGAAATGATTTGTCCTCAAATTAGCATGTACATCATTAAAGAGAAAAGGAGAAAGGCCAGAAACATTAAATGTTGTACTTATATTACACTCACTTAGCAAGTCAAGTCTATATGCATTATCATTGACTCTTGCCACCACTTGAAAAGAACCATCTCCCCTGGGTTGCAACTTTGTTTCCTTTGCATAGGAAATCTATCCTTCCGTAACTGTACCCAAACCCAATCATCAAGTTTAAAAGTGACATGCCTACGACCTTTGTTGGCTTATGTTTCATATTATTTGTTTTTTCTCTCAATGTTAAGCCTAGCTTTCTCATGAAGTTGCCTAACCACTTTAGCCTTTTTTTTCCCATCTAAATTAACCTTGTCTTGTATAAGAAATGGTATTAAATCCAAAAGAGATAATGGATTAAAACCATAAACAAGTTCGAAAGGAGAATAACCTGTAGCATTATGAACAACACGATTATAGGCAAACTCCATAAAAGGCAAACATTTTTCCCAAGTTCTAGAGTTCTTACCAATAACAGCATGTAACAATGTACCAAAAGTTCGATTTACTACCTCAGTTTGTCCATCAGTTTGTGGATAGCAAGTTGTATAAAACAACAACTTTGTTCTAAACTTACCCCACAATGTCTTCCAAAAATGGCTTAAAAATTTTGCATCACAGTTTGACACAATACTCTTCGGCACTCCATGTAGGCAAACAATCTCTCTAAAAAATAAGTTTGCAATGTGTGTGACATAAGGAAAAGTTTCAATAAACTCAACCCATTTTGCATGTCTCCTATTCAACTTACCTTGCCCCTTCAAGTATTTTAAAGACTCATGATCAGTATGAATTACAAACTCCTTAGGCCAAAGGTAATGCTGCCACATTTCTAAAGTCCTAACAAGTGCATACATTTCTTTATCATAAGTTGGATAATTCAATGTTGCTCCACTCAACTTCTCACTAAAGAATGCAATAGGTCATTTCTCTTGTATGAGAACTCCCTCAATCTTAATGCCCGATGCGTCACATTCAATTTCAAAGATCTTAGAAAAATTAGGTAAAGTAGGAAGTGGTGCATTACACAACTTAGACTTAAGCAAATCAAAGGCATCTTCTTGTTCCTTACTCCATTTGAAACCCATATTTTTTTTAATCACCTCAATTAATGGTACAACTATGATACTAAAATCCTTAATGAACCTTCTATAAAAACTAGCCAAACCATGGAAACTCCTTACATCATTCATACTTTTAAGTGTAGGCCATTCATGAATTGCCTTAATCTTCTCTTTATCAATCTTTATGCCATAAGTAGACACACCATAACCTAAGAAAATGACATGATCTTTGCAAAAATCGCATTTCTTCAAATTGGCATACAATTTTTCTTTCTTCAAAACATCAAGCACATAATGCAAATGTTTAACATGCTCTTCTAAATTCTAGCTATATACTAATATATTGTCAAAATAAGTCACAATAAACTTTCCTAAGAAAGGTCTCAAAATATGATTCATTAATCCCATAAAATTACTAGGTGCATTAGTCAAACCAAAGGACATAACTAACCATTCATACAAACCATGCTTGGTCTTGAATGTAGTTTTCCATTCATCACCTTCCCTCATCCTAATTTGATGATGCCCACTATTAAGGTCAATTTTAGAGAAGTAATCATCAAGCCTAGGTATAGGATGTCAATACTTAATTGTTATTTTGTTGAAAGCTTTATAATTGACACATATCTTCCAAAATCCATCTTTCTTTAGCACAAGCAACACCGGCACTACACATGGACTCATGCTCTAGCTTACATGTCCTTTTTTCATAAACTTATCAACTAACCTATGAAGCTCCTTTGTCTCCTTAAGATTACTTCTATACGCTGGTTTGTTGGGAATGGGAGCTCTAGGAATAAGATCAATGTGATGTTCAATCCCTCCCCTTAGTAGTAAACTATTTATGATCTCCTTAGGGAATACATTATTATAATCTTGCAATAAATATGAAATAGCACCAGGCAAAGATAAATCAAGGTCAGTGTTAGAGAAATAAGAATCTTTGTAAAGGATCAAGATCATTTGTTGCCTAGCTTGGAAGGTAACTCTGACATCTACTCCTTTTGCAAACACACTCACTTGTTTTCTCTCATCCTTACTCTTGTGAACCTGACAACTTTTATACTTAGCACTCTTAAATGCTTTCACCTTATTTTTCTCCTTCACTTTCTTTTCTCTCTACTCTTTCGTTCTTTTTGCTCCTTCTCTTTTGCTCACTTTCATAAAGTCTCACTTGGTCTTTATACACCTGTTTTGGAGTCAATGGAACAAGTGTGAATGATTTTCCATCCATAGTGAAAGAATAACAGTTCTTGTAACCATAATGCAAAAATTTTCTATCAAATTGACAAGGACGACCTAATAACAAATGCCTAGCTTGCATAGGTATAATATCACAAAATAACTCATTCTTATATCTATCAATGAAAAATGGAACCATAACTTGCTTTGTCACATTCACTACTCCACTGTCATTCAACCATTGCATATTATATGGCCTAGGATGTTTGGTTGTAGGCAAGTTCAATTTTTCCACCAACTCTGTACTTGCTACATTAGTGCAACTATCTCCATCTATGACTAAGTAACAAAGTCTATCTTAAACTAAACATCGAGTATGGAAAATATTTTCCTGTTGTATCTCAACATCATCCTCCTCTTTAACCTGTATACTAAGGGCTTTCCTTGCTACTAAAAGCCTTCCACAATGCTTTGGATACTTTATCCCTTCATCAACATCACTAGCATTTTTTAGTGGGGACATTTGGTCTTCATCACTAGCGTCATTGCCAAACACATAATCACCATTCTCCTTAAGGTGCATGGTTCTCTTATTAGGACATTGTGAAGCCACATGATCCCTACCTAGACATCTAAAGCATTTGATGTCTTTAGTTTTTCCTTGGGTGCCCTTAAGTTTTTCTTCAAATTTGCCCTTTTCAAGGCTACCCCCACTAGTCTTAGGTCTATGTGAATTGGTTTTAAGCTTATGAGTCATCTTCTCTTTTCTTTTTCCCCCAGTTCGGCTTCCAAAAAGATGAACATGAGTTCTGATTATATTTAGAAGTGCTCCTTCCCTTAAGTTGCCTCTCAACTTTTATAGCAATGTGTACCATGTCTTTAAGGTCTACACAGTGTTGTAGTTCTACCACATCAGCTATGCTTCTATTTAACCCTTGGAGGAACCTAGCCATGGTTGCCTCCTTATCTTTTATTACATTTGCCCAAACCATAGCAATCTCTATCTCCTTATGGTACTCTTCCACACTCTTGTAACCATGCAAAAGGCTCTACAACTTGTTATACAAATCCCTATAATAAGAGTTGGGAACAAATCTCTTTCTTATCACAATCTTCAACTCATTCCAAGTTTCTACAGTTCTTTTAAAATTTCTTCACCTAGTGGTAACTTGCTGGTCCTACCATACTACAGCATAATCAATGAATTTTGCCATAGCTAACTTCACTTTCTTCTCCTCAAAGAAGTTGTGGCATTCATATATTAATTCTACCTTTCATTCCCAATCCAAATAGACATTAGGGCCAGCTTTCCTTTGAAAAGAAGGAATTTTCATTTTAATACTACTAATATTTTTGTCTACTCCTTCCTCTACTCTATTTTTGTTATCCCAACCTCCATTATACCTATCATAAACATTTCCATTGCCATTTACTCTTCTCTCATTCCTATTACCATGTCCTGCTCTAAATCCACCTCTAAAGTTTCTATTAGTATTATCACCGTCATCATAATAATCATCACCATCTTCACCAAAATCATGTTCAAATTGCTCCTTCACAACCCTTCTAGCTGGCCTCTTAGGATTCACACTCGATTCCCCTTCTATTTTATTCATCCTATCCCAAACTTCCCCAAACATTTGGTCAATCCTATCAAACTTCTGCTTTAAGGATTTCATAAGCAATTTGAAGTCTGGAACAACTACTTTCTCTTCTTCATATGGGAAACTACCTTTTTTAGCATTAGACATTGTACATGTAAGATTGTTAATAAATAAAGAATATACCTCACAAAACTCACTCCCTTGCGTGTTTGCTCTTCACTATACTATAGTAGTCCTCAACTCTTGTGTTTCACACAATGAATTGCAAGACTCTAAGAGCTCTTTCAATAATTCTAGGCATACTAAATTCAAAACAAACAAAACTTGAATATATCAATCCTAGACCAACCTCTTCAGAAAAGTGACACAATAAAAGAAGATGGGCAATAAAGCAAACAAAATTACAAGGAATTCAATGATATAGGCAGTGCAATCAGACAACAATCGATTATCAAATATAATTGAGTAAATAACCAATTGAATAATGAAGCCATTTGTTTTTTGGTTAACTAATGTGTATTTCTATAGAATGAACAAATAGTAGAAAAGAAACATAAGAAATACACAATTTCTTTTTTTTTTTTTGGTTAACTAATGGGTATTTTTGCAGAAGAAACAAATATCAGAAAAGAAACCCAAGAAATACATGATTTTGTTTTTGGTTAATTGATGAGTATTTCTACAGAATGAATGACAGTAGCAGCCAAACACAACAATCACACAAATTTCTTCTATTCTTTTGTTTTCTTTTTTTGATTATTCAACCAACAATGAAGAACACATGAAAGAGATGATGACAAAAGTATAACTAACCTGAGTTAGAGCCAAGGGTTCTAATACCAAATGATACAAACTCCGATTATATATAAACGGAATCCAACACCAATGTTGGTATAGGATCGTTCTAACAAAGGTTAAGAGATTTGGCGTTTTGACACAATGATTATAAATAACTAAGAAATAGAACTATAGGATTAAAACACCACTCTTAACAACAACAATGTTGAAGAAAATAAGTCTATTGAACCAATACACTTAAATATGAAAGTTTAGAATTGGTTCTCAAAGATACACAGAAATAGCTCATAGACTCATGAAAATGGGTCTGCCACCTCCAGTCACCCTTTTTTCTCTTTTTATATGCCAGCCCCTAAAAACCTTAGCTAATAAGATGGGATTATTAAGAAAATTCGTCCAACCCATTAAATAATAATAAAAATCCATAAAAATAACTCATTAAGATGTTAAAATTTGTCCAACCCATTACATAACAATATAACCTATGAAAATAACCCATTTAAATGCCTAAACATGGGCTCCTAAATCCAACTTCCTTCCTAAGGCCATGGTTCTCAAATTCCTCCACAGATGACATATTTGCAAGCCCTGGTGAAGCCTTCATCATCCTTAACTCGTACCTACCAACTTCTTGATAGTAAATGTCATATAACAAGTTGTTAAAAACTTCTTTTATTTTCTTTGACCTTGCCCTTGTTATTAGTCCTCTAAGGTTTTGCAAAGTATCGACTCCCTTATTGATTTGAGCTGGTACAATATGGCTTCTATTAGATAGGACCCTTGTGATTAGGGATTGGGTGTTCTTAAAATTATAGTCATATAGGAAAAAACTTTTGTGATGGTGTGTAGCAATTTGAAGTTAGCCTTAAGGTATTATGGTCTTTGTATGTATTAAAGAAGGTGGGAGACAATGGAATTTATCCTATCTTCCATATTTCCTTATTCAAGAAGTCTACAAAACTTGGCATTTTAGCATCTTAGCAATTTCCATTTGTCAGTAAAAATGGACAATTCAAGATGGAACCAATAGTAGTTCTTAGCCAAGGTATTGTGCAACAAAAAAATGTAGTAGTTACACAAATACTGGTCCATTAGGCCAATATGACCCCAAAGAAGGCAATGTGGGAGGAACTTCTGTTCACCCAATCATGATTTCCAAACTTGAATTTTTATTGATCTTTGAGGACAAAGATGTTAAGGGGGAAGAGTTGTCATAATCCAACTTAATAATGGCTCAAGCCCTTAATAAAGAGTTAAGTTTAGGATAATAGTGAGGTAGTTGCAACTGTTATTATAGTTATGGTTTCCTTTGTAATTTTGAGTGACCTAGTAGTCAAGAGAGTTCTGAAGGCAAGTATAAAAGAAGAAGTCATATGTAATGCATGCAATTAGTTAAAATATCAATACTAAATTTCTCTCTCCAAATTCTCTCTCTCCCTCCCTCCCAATTCCTCTCTCTCTCTCTCTCTGATACCCTACACCTTTGTTTTGCACTCCCTTTTGTATTTTCTTTAAAGGATCATCATGTAACCTAACTTGACCCAAACCCAACTAACTCGACACTCGAATAACTTGTATTTAAAAAAACTTAAAACTTAAATAACTCAAATATAAAATACTACAAACTAGAATAACTCAAATTCAAAATGACTAAAATTTCAAATGGCTCAAAAGTAAAATCTTAGTAACTTAAAATTCATAGCAATCTAAGTTAATTTAAATTGAACCTATCTCAAAATTTTAATTCATTTTAATATAAAATATAATTTATAGATATTTTTAATCCAAAAATTATTTTTTACTTTTATTTATAAAAGTAATATATATTTAAATTAGCATACACATTAATTTAAATATATAAAATATAAATTATTCAATTTCATTTTTTCAATGAGAAATATAAACTAAAATTTGAAATTTATAATATTATTATTAATTAAAATCATTATAACAAAAAATTATAAAACTACTTTTGAGATATAAATATATTTAATTCTAAAATTTTAAATACACAATATTTTCCTCTTATTTTAAATTTTAAATTTTCTTTTCCTCTCTTCAATATATTATAAAAACACAACATCTTTGCTTATTTTTAAATTTATATTTTTCTTTTCCTTTTTCTTATGGACTATCATAAATTAGTTTCTTAAAAAAAAAAA
>CM038611.1:7978294-7994579 GCA_021533255.1 Ceriops tagal | reverse complement strand
AGCGCCTATGTTTATATGCCCCAAGGATCCCCTTCTCCTTTCTGATGTGGGACTTCAGTCACAAATAAGAAGAATTTAGTATATTAGCATAGTAATGAAGAGGAAATATTTACAAAAAGATCTATTAATTCGGCCTAAATAACTACACTTAACATGTGCAAGACCAACTCAATTTGACATACATTGACTAAAAGGTCAATGACTCGCACCTTAAAATTTGAGAGACTAAAATTTCAAATGATCGACATTTGATGATTTGAAATCCAAAATAGCTTGACTTAAAATCAACTTAACCCATCCATTCCCCACTTCTACCATAAGTTATTTAAAGTTTTAAGCTTTAAAAGTTTCCTCATTTGGAAGTGTTTGTCATGGTGGCCCGCAACTTAGTTATTTTTTCGTAGACTCTACTTGTTCATGTGTTGTGTTGAAGGAAGGTCTAACTTGATTCCTTGCTTTTATTTCAAATTTATTAACAACAAATTTCTAATTGAAGTAATCTCTTTGTTGTCACAAATACGCAGATAGTTACCATAATCTCCTCAAATTGTTCATTCTTTCATGCCATGCTTTGTGAACGTTTCCTTTCTCTTTGGTGGGTCATGAAGTCCTTGTTGGTAGTTGTTCATCTATATAAAATATTTGTGACAATGGACGTACTAATTTTGTTTCTTGGGTTGGAAGTTTTCCTTTGCCTAGGAAGTTGTTTACTCTTTATTGATTTAATTTTGTGTTATCTCTCATAATGATTGATGGAATACAAAAATGTTTGTTGCTAGGGAGCCTTTTATCTGGTGTACTTGTTGGTTATTATTACTTTTTGAGCCACAAAATGGCTATATGAAATTAGTGGAATGGTTGGGCTATTGGTATGTAGTGGGTTTTAGGGCTTTATTTGGGTGGTGTGTGACATTGGTAATTTAATTTGGAACACCTAGGTAGAAGTAATTGGCCTGTACTTATGGATGACCTTATTGTGAGTGAAAAGATGACCTCTAGGCAAAATAACTCTAACGCAAAGTTTTTTTTATGGCTGAGTCAATTGTAGAAAATTAAATTTTTTAGGAGTTGTACTACACTATAAACTAATTCCTGGTCTTAGTTTTTTTTTTTTAAATTATCTATTTATATGTTATTATGAGATTGAAATTTTTATTGTTCTCTAATTTTAGTTATCCATATAGACTGTTTGCAACAAATCTTTAGTTTTAGTTGTTTGTTTTTATTTATTAGATTTTGGTTATAAAAGTCTGGGTAACCAATATTGAGTTCACCATAACGAGCCTTAAGATTTGCACTTTTAGGAATTTATGGTCATGACTAGAAATTGATGATGATGCATTAATGATTTATTAGATACCTATGATGTAGCTGGTAGAGAGTCTTTTAAGGTTGATAGGATGGAGTAAACTTTTGTGTACCTTATGAATATTATTGGTAATTTCCTAAGACTTCTTTTGTGTAAACATGGAAGGGTCTCCAAGAGACTTCTGTGGTTGTATTGGATATAACATTTGGCATATTTATCAACCTTTTTAGGAAGAAGTGGACATCTTCTAAGAGCAAGTATTGCATCTAAATTTGTTTTTTCTCATGTTTTCTCTATTACAAATGGAAAGGAATTATCTTGAGGTATTGATGGGATGAACACTACATATGTTGCTGATGAAATGGTATTATTAATGCTACAAAAGATGCTCATTTTTATTATTGATGTCAAATTTGGAATACTTTTGGGCTGGTGTTGTTAGAAACTTAGAGGTTCTTTTGGAATCTAAAACCATGACAAGCAAATTAGTATAAAAATTTGTTAAGAGTAGTAAAATAAGATTTGTAAACATGCTATAACTTCAAAGAATTCAAATAGATAAAGATGTATTGAGGTAGTTTATCGTAATCAATATAATGTTTTAAGTAGATACAAAAGCTAATGTCATTATCATTAGGTGTGAATAAGTCTTGCAAAATAGAAAAAGAGGTCTTATTAAAAAGAAATGAAGTGATGGTCTAATCTTTAAGACAATGAAATATTGAAACCATCATGACAAGCTAATCAAAATCAGTCATACAAATGTTTTATAGACTTTAATGGATTCAAAGTACTAGTGATTTATTGACATGCTTGTCACATTGAATCTAACATTTAGTGTAGACACAAAGGTCCTTGAATATCTTGTGTGAATGAGTTCTTTCAACAAAAAGAAGCCTTGTTAGAAAGAAATGAAGTGACTATCTAATCTTTTAGGCAATAAATCATTCAAACCATGCAAAAAAAGCTAATCAAGTTCAATACCTCATATGAGTTCTTGCATTAAACTTAACAATTGATATTACGTAAAAGTTAATTTCATGTTCATGTTGTGTCAATGAGTCCTTGTAATGTGAATCTTAGGCTAAGTTATACCTAAAACCCAATTACACAAAATTAGAATCCTAAGAAAGTCTTCAAATCAAGTAAGGAGAACTTGACCTTACTTAAATATGTTGATTAGAACCAAAGCTATGATGAATTAGGTTGCTATAAGATGGCTTCATAAAACTAGAATAAGTTGTTGATAAAGAATTAAGAGAAAATTCTCATAAAGTGAAGAAAAACACTCTAATTGTATTATTCATCCTAGTTTACAAATTGTAGCCCTTTATATAGGCATTAAAACTAATGAATCCTATAAGGAAGAGGAGATTCCCCTTTATTTCTTACTATAACTAATTAGATAAGAACTTAGGAATAACTCATAGTTGAAAATTCAAATCCTTATTCTAAATTGAAAAAAGAAACCCTAACTAATAACATAACATATGCTGCCACTTATAAGCCTATTATGAATATTAGGCCCTACTACATATGGGGAATTAAACAAAATGAAAATAAATCAAAGCCCAATTGAATTATAAGAATGCAGATAGAAATCAATAAGCCCTTAAATGTGGATTAAGCCTTACATACATCTTAAGTATGTGGATTGGGCTCTAATTGATTATAAACATACGAACCAAGTTGCTTGAAGCTCTCTAAGCCTTATTCTTCATGTATTCAGCATATTCCATCTTTAATTTTAGCAATGCATTTTATTCATCTAAAACAACTTCCTTTGCTTACACCTTTATGATTAACCCTTATAAAGCTTTTATTATATGTTTTGATCTTACTCTAGTCATTGGATTTTCAATTCCATACAATAGATCATAAGAATGGTTGGAAATAAGTGCTGAAACAATATGGATAGCCTAATCTCCATCACCTTGTAATAAAAGGAGAAGCCTTGCTAAAATAAAATGAAGTCATTGTCTCATTTTTCAGACAATAAAACATTCAAACCATATAAGAAAAACTAATTAAGATCAATGACTCTTAGTTTTGATAGATTTCAATAGATTTGAACTACCAAAGTTGTATCGATGTGTTTGATGCAATGAATTTAATGTTTGACGTAGACATAATAATCTTACGTGCATTTTGTGTGAATGACTTCTTGTAACAAAAGAAGAAACATTGTTAATAAGAAATAAAATTATAGTCTCATCTTTCATGTAATAACTCCTCTATTTAAGAAAACTCAACAAATTAAGACTAAAAAAGTAGTATTGGCATGTTTGTTGTAATGAATCTAATATTTAGTGTAAAAATAAAAGTTGAGGATCATTTTGTGTGAATGTATCCTTGCAACAAGAGAGAACAATAATTTGTTACAAATGAACCATTCAAATTATGCCAAAAAAGTTAATCAAGATAAAGAACTCTTATGTTTTATCAACTTTAATAAATTTAGACTACCAAAGTGAATGAATGTGTTTGTTGCATTAAATCTAACATATGACGTAGATTAAAAACTTAATCATTTTGTATGGATGTTGCTTTTTAGTGACAAGACGAGCCTTATTATCAAGATATGAAGTCATAGCTTTATCTTTCAAATAATGAACCATTCTAACTATGTGAAAAAAGGTAATCAAGATTAATGACTTTAATGTTTGATTCACTACAATGGATTAGACTACCAAAAGTGAATTCATGTGTTTGTTGCATTAAATTTAACATTTGATGTAGATGCAAATGTTAATTTCATGATTATTTTTTGTTAATGACTTTTTGTAAAGAAAGAAGAGTAATGGTTAGGAAAAATTGAAGTAATTGTCTCATTTTTTAGACAATTAACCATCCATATTTTACAAGACAAGCTAATTAGGACCAATAACCTTTTTTTTTTTTTGACAAAATTAATTGGAACATTTGATATAGGTGTAAAAGTTAATTTCATGATCATTTTGTATTAATGACTCTTTATAAAGAAAGAAGAGGCATTGTTAGGAAGAACTAAAATGATTATCTCATTTTTTAGGCAATGAACTATTCAAACTTTGTAAGACAAGTTAACTAAGACCAATAACCCTTTTCTTTGATAAAATTAAATGGATTTAAATAACTAAAGATGTTTTGACATGCTTGTCACAATGAATTTAAAGTTTGGTGTAGACACAAGAGTTAATTTCATTATTATTTTGTAAAATATGTCCTATAAAACAAAATAAGGCCTTCCTAATATGAAATGAAGTGATACTCTTATCTTTTAACCAATAAACTTGTCAAACTATGCAAGAAAAGCTAATTGAGATTAATAACTCGTATGTTTTATGGACTTCAATGGATTTACATTATAAAAGATATCTTGACATGTTTGTAATATTAAATCAAACATTCGATGTAGACACAAAAGTTAATTTCTTGTTCATTTAGTGTGAATGAGTCCTTTCACAAAATAGACAAGCCTTATCAATAGGAAAGAAATTCATGATCTCATCTTTTAAGCAACGAAACCTTTAAACCATATAAGAAAAGATAATTAAGATCAATAACTACTAGTTTTGATGGACTTTAATGGATTTAAATTGCCAAAGCTGTATTGATGTGCTTGTCATAATAAATCCAAATTTTGGTGTAAATAAGGACAATGACTCCTACTTTAATAGCCTTTGTTTAATTTAAATTACCATAAATTTATTGGTGTGCTTGTTGTAATGAATCTAAATTTTGGTGTAAACACAATTAAATTTTATAATCATTTTAAGTGAATGACTCCTTATAACAAAAGGATAAGCATTATTTGCAAGAAATGATGTGATAGTCTCATATTTCATGATATAAACGATTCCAACCTTGTAAGAAAAGTTAATTAAGATCAATGACTCCTATATTTGATGGACTTCAATAGATTTAGACTACCAAATGTGTATTGGTGTACTTGTCAAAATAAGTTTGATGTTAGTTGTAAACATAAGAGTTAAGTCTTGATTTTTTTGTTAATTACAAATGGATTTAGATTGCCAAAGGTGTATTGAAGTGCACATCATAACGAATCTAATGTTCAATGTAGATATAGATGTCAATTTCATTATCATTTTGGAGGACAAGCATTGTTAACAAGAAATTAAGTGAGTTTCATTTTTCAAGAAATAAACTAAACAAACTATAAAAGAAAAACTAATCAAGATCAATGATTTCTATGCTTGATAGACCTTAATGGATCCAAGCATTATTAGCAAGAAATGAAGTGATATTCTCTAATCTTTCAAATAACAAACCATTCATGCCATACAAGAAAATCTAATTAAGATCAATAACTCCTATATTTTCTGGACTTCAATGAATTTAGACCATTAAATGTTGGTTGATGTAGAAACAAAAGTTAATTTTAGCATCATTTTGAATGAGTGAGGCCTTTTAGTGAAAGGACAAGCGTTGTTAGTAGGAAATGAAGTCAAGATCTCATGTTTCAAGCAATGAATTATTCAAACAAGATAAGAAAAACTAATCTAAATTAATCACTCTTATTTTTAATGGTCTTTAATGGATTCAATCTACCAAAGGAGTATTGACATGCTTGCTTATTGAATTTAACGTTTAATGTAGCCAAAAAATTTAATTTCATAATTATTTTATTATAAATGAGTGCTTTTAATGAAAGAAGTTTTATTGGTCATTAATGAATTTATAATCTCATATTTAAGGCACTGAACAATTAAATCATATTAAAAAAGATAATCAAGATCAATGGCTCTTATCTTTAATGGACTTCAACAAATTAAGATTGCCAAAGATGTATTAGTGTGCTTTGTGGCAATAAATCTAATGTTTGTTATAAATGTAAAAGTTAATTTCATGTTTATTTTATGTGAACAACTCCTTGCAACAAAAGGACAAGCATTGTTAGAAAGAAAAGAAATGTTAGTCTAATCTTTCATATAATGAACCATTTAACCCATATAAGAAAAATTAATTAAGATCAATGACTTCAATAAATGTAGATTATTAAAGGTGTATTGAAGTGCAAATCATAATGAAACTAATGTTTATTGTTGATACTAAGGTTAATTTCACAATCATTTTGCATGATTTAGTCCTTTTAATGAAAGTAAAAACCTTGTTAGTAAGAAATGAAGTAACAACCAACAATTTGAACCAAGAAGAAATGCTAATTCTTTTGTTATTGAGAAATGAAGTAATAGTCTCATATTTTAGATAATGAACTATTCAACCTATGCAAGAAAAGCTAATGAATATTAATGGGTTTGATGTTTGATGGACTTCAATGGATTCAAACTTCTAAAGTCGTTCTAAAGTACCTCTCATAAGGAATTTAATGCATACATAATAGTTAATTTGATGATTTTTGCATGAATAAGTCCTTACAATGAAAGCACAAGCTTTATTAGTAAGAAATGATGTGACAATCTCATCCTATAAGAGTTTAACCATTCAATCCCTATAAAAATAGCTAATCAAGATCATTGACTTGTTTGTGTGGTAAAATTCAATGGTTTTAGATTAATAAAGGTATATTAAAGTACTTATTGCAATGAATATAATGTTCAATGTATACACAAAGGTTAATCTTATGATCATTTAGGTGAACGAGTCCTTGTAGTGAATGGATAAGCCTTATTAGGAAGAAATTAACTGATAGCCTCGTCTTTTAGACATTTAACTACTTGAACAATGTAAGAAAAGCTAATCAATATCAATAATTCCTAATTTTTATCCACTTTGATGAATTCATAATACTAAAGGTATATTGATATGCTTGTCTCATTAAATCTATCATTTAATATTGACACAATGGTTAAGTTTATAATTATTTTGTGTAAACTAGTCATTGCAACAAAAAAGAAAGCCTTTTTAGTAAAAAATGAAGTGACAATCTTGTATTTTAGAAAATGAACCAGTTAAAATGTGTACAAAAAAGTAAATTAAGATGAATAACTCATATGTTTTATCCACTTTAATGGATATACACTACCAAAAGATTATTGACGTGCTTGTTGCATTAAATCAAACATTTGATACAAAAATAAAAGTTACTTTCATAATCATTGTCTATAGTACCTTCAATGAAAGGAGAAGTTTTGTTAGCAGGATATGAAATTACTTTCTCATCTTTTAGGCAATAAACCCTTCAAACCATGAAAGAAAAGCTAATTAAGATTAATAACCATAATGTTTAATAGACTTCAAAGGATTCAAATTACCAAATGTGTATTGACATGCTTATCATAATAAATTTAATGATTGATATAGACACAAAAGTGAAACTCATGATCATTTTGAGTAAATGACTCCTTGTAGTGAAAGTAGAAGTATTGTTAGCTATAAATGAAGTTATAGTTTCATCTTTCATATAATAAACTATTGCAATCATGTAAGAAATAGTAATCAAGATCAATGAAAGCTAATCAAGATTAATGACCCTAATGTTTAATAGACTTCAAAACTAAATGTGTATTGACATGCTTATCATAATGAATTTAATGATTGTTAAAAACACAAAAGTGAATCTTACAATCATTTTGAGTATTCCTTGCAGTGAAAATAAAAGCATTGTTAGCCATAAATTAAGTTATAGTCTCATTGTTCACATAATGAACCATTATAGCCATGTAAGAAGTGGTAATCAAGATCAACGACTTTTATGTTTGATGAACTCCAACAGATGTAAACAACCAAAGTATTGACATACTTGTCACAAATAAGTCTAATTTTTAGTCTAGATACAAAAACTAATTTTATGAACATTTTTTGTGAATGAATCCTTGCAATGAAAGGAAAAATCTTGTTTGTATGAAATGAAATGAAATTCTTATCTTTTAAAAAATGAACCATTCAAACCATGTAGGAAAAACTAATTAACGTTTATTACTTATATGTTTTATAGACTTCAATGGATTCAAATTACCAAAGGTCATGCGAATCTAATTTAAGGTAGCTAAGAAACCCATAATGCAATCATATATAAAATTGAAAGAAAGTCGAACAAGATTTATAAGATGTAATCCTTAACCCTAAGATTTAAAAAGTTGAAATAAGGATATGGATGCCTCAACTTGCCATTCAAGCTCCTTTGTCTCAATAGGATTACTTTTATAGGTCAGTTGGTTTAGAATAGTGTTTACCATGGATTAATTTAATATGATATTCTATTCCCTTTAAAAGTAGCAAACCA
The DNA here is from genome assembly GCA_021533255.1 of Ceriops tagal. Lineage (NCBI taxonomy): Eukaryota > Viridiplantae > Streptophyta > Magnoliopsida > Malpighiales > Rhizophoraceae > Ceriops > Ceriops tagal. Next base: position 7,986,084 of record CM038611.1, on the reverse strand, counting down.
CTTGGTTCTTTAAGAATAACATCATCAAATTCTCGCAAAAGAGAAATAATATGAGGCAAAGAGGAATTAAGCTTATCAATATTAAAATAAGCCTCTTTATACAAAAGTATAATCATAAACTATTTCAAATAGAAAGCCCTTTTAACATCACCCTTTTTTGCATATAAACTCTTAATTTTTCACTTGCCCTCATCCTTTGTCTCTTTTGATTTTGGATTGGGCCCACCTTTGATGGCTAATGTTGGATTTATTGTCAACACCATCTTAAATGGTTGTAAATGGTGATTTGATGTTATGAATGCTGTTGAGATGCAAAAAGGTCATTGAGCAAAACTAGTGATGACAAGTTAACCATGGAGTTGATGAGTTAATGTTAACTGTGACCTTAAATTTTAGGGGTCAAGGTTGTCCGTTGACTGTTGACCATTAACTCTAAATTTTAGGAAGTCAATGTTGACTATTAACCCTAAATGTTAGGAGTCAAATTTGGCCATTAATTGTAGGATAACCTTTGGGAATCAACGATGATCGTTGATGATCGTGTAACCCTAATCTTAAGGCTTTATAAATACCCCTATGCATCTGGTAAGGTTGTGTGTGTAGGCTATAAGAGAGAATAATCAGTTGTAAAAAAATAAGAGAGAACAGCCAGCCACAAGGAGAGAATGACAAGCTGAAAAGAAAGGGTAAATAATGTGAGGTTGAGCAATAAAGAGAAAAAGGTAGCCACCAAAGAAGAGAGTGACTAGCCAAGGCAAAGGAGACAACCACCAAGAGAGGTACAGTTGGCCAAGGAAAGTGTAGCAACCATCCAAGGGAGTTGCAGTAGTAGTTGGCCAAGGAGGAGGTGAAAGCAACCATCAAAGAAGGAGGTAGCCATACCAAACCAAAGGAGAAGACATGCAGTAGCCACCCCAAGGAGGGAGAGATGTGCAGTAGCCACCCCAAAGAGGGAGAGACATGCAGGAGCCACACCATGGAGAGGTGTAGCAGCTAGCCACATAAAAACCTAATTGCTACAACCAACTAAAAGGGAGAGAGAGGTAGCAAGGATTGTAGTAGCCGACCATCACAAACTTGATTGTAGTAGCCGACCATCATAAGGCTACTAGCAGTAGCCACCAGTAGGTCCTATAACAAGGAAAACAAACCTGTAAGTCCTACAACAAAGGAGACAAATCGGGAGATCCTATAGTAAGGGAGACATATTAGAAGGTCTTGCAGTAAGGGAAACAAACTTGAAGGTCTAACGACAAAGGAGACAATTTGGGAGCCTATACTAGAACCAGGCAAACCAAAAGCAATCCAAGAGCCTATACTAGAACCAACAACAATTTGGGAGACTACTAGCACTAGTAGCATCAATAGGAGGTCCCTATACTAGTAGCACTAGCAGGCATGCACTAAAAGCAGGAGGTGCCTGCACCAGCAAACCAGGAGACTCTCCAACAACAACAGATGTCCTTGCACATCTAGGTCCCTTTTCAACATACTAGCAGCACTCCAAGAGGCTTTCCAATAGACCAACAGCACTCGAGGAGACTTTCTAGTAGTAGAAGCATGCTCAGGAATCAAGTAGAAAATCAGAACATGCAACAGCAGGTCCAGGAATCAGTTGCCACCTACAGAAAGTGCAGCAGCAAGTCCGAGCATTAAGCAAAAAATTAGAACATACAGCAGCAGGAAGTGCAACAGTAGGTCCTGGAATTAGCAACCATCTATAAAAAGTGTAGTAATAGGTCATGGCATCAAGTAGAAAATCAAAATGTGCAGCAGCACGTCTTGGAGGTGTCCTGACACCAGCAGCACATCTAGGAGGGACTACCAGTAGTAGCAGCGCATGTGGATAGTAGCCATAATGTGTGTGGATAACAACAGCAGCGTGTGCAAAAAGTAATAGCAGTAGGTGTAAACAGCAACAACAGTGCGTGCAAACAGTAATAGTAAAATGTGCAGGCAGTGATAATAGTGCATGCGAACAGCAATAGTAGCATGTGCAGACAATGATAGTAGCATATGTGGACAACAGTAGCAAAGGAGAAGACTTATCCCAACAGCACGTTCAACAACTTGTAGTAGTAGAGGAGGAAATGTACCCTGCAACAAGTCTGGTAGCTTATAGTAATAGAGGAGAAAGCGTTTCCCAGTAGCTTGTAGCAGCAGCAGAGTAGAACTCGGTAGCAAATCTAGTAGCTTGTAGTAGCAAAGGAGTAAATATGCTCGGCAGTAGGTTCAGCAGCTTGTACCAGTAGAGGAGGTAATCTGCCAAGATTGTAGGGGAGATAGCACCAGTAGCAAGGGAAAAGAATCTACCAAGGCTAAAGGAGGTAACATTAGTAGTAAGGGAACAAAACCTACCAAGGCTGAAGAAGGTAACACTGGCAGCAATAGGAAAGAACTTGCCAAGGCTGTAAGGGAGGTAGCATTGGTAGTAAAGGAGAGATCCTACCAAGGCAGCAGGTGCGGTAACACCAGTAGCAGGAACAGAGATAACTTGCAAAGAAGAGACTAACAAAGCCTAAGCAAAGACCAGCAGTAAGGAAGAAGAAGATCTATATTCTACACTAGCAGTCTGTACACATTAAGTGATCATTTTCTAAGAAAGGTTTCACTATAAACTCTTGATAAATTTGTTGAAAAAGGGTGGGATACCTTTGGAGTGATTAAGAGATCAACTCCTTGATCAGGAGATCACTGTAAGTGGTTAAGGAGTGATCCTTCCATAACCAAACTGTATCCCTTGATAACAAGAGTGAATTGTGTGATTTAAGAGGGATCCTATCACACCGTGGATGTAGCTCATACATTGTGGGTGAATTACGTAAAAATTGTTGTATGTTCTTGGGTACTTATGTTTGATTAATATTCATACGACCGGTCTCACACAAAGGAGAAAGATAAATAATTGGATCATCGGCTCTAACAAGCCACAAATGTTAAATTTGAATAGGTTTGTAAAAATGAGTATCTCACACTAATTTACTCCCCTTTTAATGTGGGACCTAAAAAGGTCCTCATCATTTTTTCTCCTCTCTCTCCTTGCTTTTTCTCTTTTCTCTTATTTGCCTTTATTTCTTTTTTTTTTCTCATTCTTTTTTTAATCCTTAATTGATCTTTATAATCTTGTTAAGGTGTCAAAGATATAAGAGGAATAGGTTTTTTATCTATTAAAAAAGAGTAACAATTTTTAAACATATCATAACAATTTTTAAACATATCATGCATTACATGTAAATCATATTGCCATGGTTTTCCTAATGAAATATGCCTAGCATACATTGGTATAACATCATAAAATACTAACATCTGATGAGGACCTTCTTAGGTCTCACACTGAGAGGAGGAGGGGGTGAATCAGTGTGAGATACTCACTTTTTACAAATATGTCTCGATTAACCTCTATAACTTGTTAGAGTCGATGATCTAATTCTTATCTTGCTTTGTTATATGAGAGCGACCATATAGATATCAATTAAATGTGAGCACCAGAGAACATATAGCAATTTTTACGTGGTTCACCCACAATGTGTGAGCTACGTCAACGATGTGATGGGATCAATCATGAATCACATAATCCACTGGATGGCTAAGCAAAGAGGTGAATGGCCAAAGAGGTGTGGACGACAAGGAGGGAACGGCCAAATAGAACCACCGAGCAAAACACAAAATCTTATAAGGAAAGAGGATAGCAAAGGGGAACTAGCTGAAAGAGAGAAAACCAAGAACAGACGGCAAGAGAACACTACATGGCAAAACAAAGGCTTGACGGCAAGAGAGAGTTGACGGCAAAACAGAACTTATATAGCAAAACAACACACGACGTGAGACCACCAACCGGAAGAAAACCAGAAACGGACAGGTAAGGCATGGGGTGTGAGACCTCCGGCTGGAAGAAAACCAAAAATGGACGGGTGAGGCATGAGGCGTGAGACCAGCGAAGAGGAAGAAAACCAGAAATGTGAGGTGAGAGCAAAAACCAAAAATGCTTCACCCCTGCAAGAGAAGAAAACCAGAAACATAAGGTGAGAGCAAAAACCAAAAACACACCACCCTTGGTAGAAACGAGTGACCAGAAAAGGGAAACCATAAATTGGTGACCTGAAACGTGAGACCAGCAAAGCTGAAACGCGAGACCAACGAAGCTGAAGCGCGAGACCAGCAAAGCTGTGACGAGAGCGCAGCAGAAGCGTGGCTGTATGTCAGGAGACGGCGTGAGACCAGAACATGCAACGGCGTGATAGACCAGATGCGTGAAGGCAAGCCGTGAAACAGTAAGACCGTGGAACCAGAAGACAGGTGAGACCATGAGACGGTGAAAGCAGGAGTTATGTGAGACAACGTAGAGAAGAAATTCGGTGAAGCATCGGAAAGAACTCAACGTATTTCTAGATTTCTTCAAGAGAGGTTAGAGAGCGTTGTGGTAAACTTCTAAGCGGTAGTGAAGTAGCCATTTAATTCAACAGAGGCAAGACAAGCTAAAAGAAGGGTAGACACAGTAAGTGACACTCTTTGTATTGTACTTGCTTAGATAGCAGAGGATTAAGACATCCATTGTAACTGGTATTCTTAAGTATAGTGGATTGTCTCGGTAGAGGGAGAGTCCCTACCACTGTGGAGGTACGTCACATTGACAGAACCACGTAAATCTCGCATGTCCTTACTTTGATTTACATTCTGTGTTTTGAATTGAGTTGTGAATGCAGCTAAAGTATCATCGAACCCATAACCTAACAAAGACCTAATCAAGAACATCCGATCTGTCTAATAGGCAAGGTGTTTGAAAGGTGACTTTGGGGACTATTGTGATTAGTAGGTAACAATAGATCTACCTTAGTCGAATCTGAGAAAGAGTTTGCTTTTAAGAAGAGGTTGAAATTGTTCACATACCTACGTATTGACGAGAGTGAAAGTATTAAAGAAGTAGAATATTTTGGCTTAAGTTATCAATGTGTTTTTAAGGGGTATGATACTGATTCACCCCTCCTCTCAGTATCACATACTAGTAGATCTTAGGGTGAAGTCAGAAACTTCAGCATACATTAAATATTATTGGAGGAATAAGAAAAATTAGACTGAAGCAATGTGTTGCGGGCTAACAACTTTAAATTATGACACTACTTTGGAGGTAACCCAAGTATAATTTAGATTTAAATTCTTTACCTTTCCTTTTATCTCTATTTCAAATAACTTTTAATTATAGTTGATCTTACATTGAGTTTTTGTGAAATAGTTATCATATTTTAGTTATGCTTTAAAATGCTTTATGATGTATAAATATTAAATTATTTTATTTTATGTTATGTTGCTTAAATTAGGATGTTAGCAATGTTTTGTAAAATAATGGTTAATGTGCTTAACTTTTTAATACTTAATTGAAACAATATTTATCAAAAAGTTATGTATGTTTTATAATTAAACATTATTGTGTAATGTGTGATTTATCTTAAATTTGTTCTTAAATTAGCCTTAAACTTATGTTTAAGTAAATAGGGCATTGAAAAAAAACACATAATTTTAATTTTATTATGCTATTCAAATTGCATGGTCATTAAGAGCACATAATCACAATTGTTGACATTCATGCCAAACAACGACGTGAACATGAGTGTGCAAAACACCTTGATTTGTGTTTTCTAATTTTTTGATATGCCTTAAGAAATGATATTAATTTAACTTTTCTACTTTATTAAAGGACATCTTAGTTTGCTACCTAGATTGTAATAGTAAAAAGAAATAGTTGATTGGTAAACTATATAACTTGGTTGTATTAGTTGTGAGATTTACATTCATTAATTGAGAGCAAATGTGGACAGAGGAAGAGGGATAAGTATGTTGCTATTATTTTATTCAACATTCTTACATTTCTAAGGTAAATGTGTATATTGGTTGAAAATTAAATGAAATTATCTTATGCACTTAATGGTGTTCAGTATGATTAGTGTGTGGTTTATTATTCTTTTAAGTTTGATTTTATTTTACTTAAAGATGTTCAAAAGCCTTATGGGAGAATTTAATAAGTAAGAATTTATTTATTTATTTTCTTTTACATTTAGTTATTTTAAATAAGTTTTATAACTATTTAAGTTCATTAAAATGTGTTTTGTGACTTAGGTATATTTTGAGAAAGTGTTGAGAATTTGTGCTTTTAGAAGTCAATATTATAGCATTTCATCATTCTGACCTTTATTTCTTGTTTCAAGTTTTTCATTAACTTAAATGTTAATATTAAAAAAGTGATCTTCAGTGAAGTAGTAGACATCTCAAATTTGCCAAATTGGAGTAGTAAGTCTTAATGTGAGTCTGTTTCGGTCATGAAATATTGTTTCAAAGACTAGGTAAATAAAATCCAAATCCTAATTGGAGTAGAATTCCTATAACTAAGTATTTCAATGGCCACAACCTAAGCATTAGACATTTAAATCAAGTACTTTAAAACCCTAAATTGAATTACACATTCAAACCTACAATTCTTGTGTCAACATCTAAGCTCAAATATGTTTTTTAAGGATCCAAAAATAGCTGAGAAGTCACTTTATAATTTGTCATGAGCTTGAATGAGTCAATTTCAATTTTTAGCTTATAAATTAGACATTAAACCTTTGTTTTAGGCAAGAATATTGAAAAACTAAATAAGAAAAATATATTAAATCCCAATTCAGATTATACCTATTAAAAAATCAGCTTAAAAATCATTACAAAATATCTGCCACAATTAAGGAAACAAGTTCATTATAACCTTAAGAAGTTAGGAGATTTCCTTTTGGAGTGTCCAAGAATTTTCTTATGTTTGTCATCTACGTTTTTTAAAATATAATAAAGACATTTTTAACTATTGAGAGAAAAAAGGAGAAAAAACAGAAACAATGAGGGCAATAAGCATAACTTCAGTAAGAATTTGATTTTGAAGTATGTGTAGCAAGGGTTTTTTTTTAACAATTTTAAGAGATTTCAAAATGTATGATATTTTAATGAAATTGATTTCTTATTTATTGTTTGAGTTGTTTTAATAAAATTCTTGAATCATTATTTATTCGATTGATTTGGATATGTCTATTGAATTAATAAAAAATGGTCAATTGCTAGAGTTATAAATTACTACAAATATTTAATTTATTCTTAATCACCAATTAGCAATTAATAGTGAGGAATTATATACAAGTTTTTTCTTTTATTATTATGAATAATTTAATGCGAGTTAAATAATCTAAATTTGTGTAATTGTTACTTGAATTAACCTATTTTCATAATTCTTAAAGTTGTTATTACGTAATTTAAGAGAGTTTGTTTTAAAGGTATAATGATTAGATTCTAAGTAGAGAGATTTTCCTACTTAATGAATATTTAAGGAAAAATTCAGGTAACAAAGCTTATTGTTATTTAGGGTTAATAGTTCCAATAAAATTGAGACAACCATATGGATAATAATATATTTTAGTTGTAAATGAATTTGAAACTGAAATGTTGTTAATTAATATTTTTATAAGTTGTTTTGTTTGCTTTATAAGCATAAAGTCACACTTCAAATTACCCTTTTCATATTATTATCTTTAGATTGTATTTATCTAACATTAAATTGATAATACTTTCTATGAGATCTTATTCATATTACCTATTGCATAATCAAGAATAAGGTAATTCATTTTTGTAGTTATGATGACAACTACCAAATCCTAACAATACTAGTTTTGCTACCTTTTTGCCATCATACTACCACATAAATGATAATTGAAAAATTGAAATTCCTTAATAAAGTCATAAGAACTAATTGCCCCCTTAAAGAACAACTCCTT
>CM038611.1:7932437-7967699 GCA_021533255.1 Ceriops tagal | reverse complement strand
ATAGTGAGGTCATTAAGAGAAACCAGTAATGACAGGTCAACCCTGGCATTGAGGAGTCAATGTTGACCGTGACCTTAAATTTTAGAGGTCAAGATTGACCATTCATCGTTGACTGTTAACCTTTGACCCTAAATTTTAGGAAGACAATATTGATCATTGACCCTAAATTTTAGGATTCAAATCTGGTCGTTAATTATAAGGTAACATGTGGGAATTGATGATGACCATTGATGATCTTGTAGCCCTAATCCCAAGGCTCTATAAATACCTTTAGTGTCTTGCAAAAAGAAAAGATAAGGGGCTACAGAAAATTGAGTGAACAGCAAAGGCAAGGTAGCTAGCCAAGGAGAGAAAGAAAAAGGGCAAGGCAGTTGACCAAGGATAGTGTAGCAGACACCAAGGAGAAGCAACAAGGTATAGACGGCTAAGGAGGAAAGAAAGAGAGCAAGGTAACCGACCACCCATACTAGCAAACCCTCACCAAGATAGCCACCGCACCAGCAAGCCCTCACAAAGGTGACGACAGTAGCTAGCCACCACACTAGCACATCTAAAAGGCTTTCTACCAGACTAACAACATGTCTCTGCACATCCAGAAGGGTATACCAGTAATAGCAAACATCCCTACAGGTCCAAAAGGGTATACCAACACCAACAAAACGTCCCAGCACCTATAGGAGACTTCCCAACAATAGCAGCACGTCCAAGAGGCTTCCCAGCAGTGCACATCCAAGAGACTTCCTAACAATAGCAGTAGGTCCATAAAGGTATACTAGCACCAACAGCACGTCCCTACACATCCAGGAGGGTATACCAATAGCAACAAACGTCCCTACAAGTCTAGGAGGGTATACTAGTACTAGCAACACATTCTTGCATGTCCAAGAGGGTATACCAGCAGCAACAGCATGTCCCTACATGTCCAGAAGGGTATACCAGCACCAGCAGCACATCCCTACACATCTAGGAGGGTATACCAATAGCAACAAATGTCCCTACAAGTCTAGGAGGGTATACCAGTGCTAGTAGCACATTCTTGCACGTCCAGGAGGGTATACCAGTAGTAGCAACATGTCCTTGCAAGTCCAGAAGGGTATACTAGCACCAGCAGCACCTTAGGACACTTCCCAGTAGCAAAAGCACACCCAGGAATCAAGCAAAAATTTAGAACATGCAGCATCAGGTCCGAGAATCAACAGTCACCTACAGAAAGTGTAGCAGTAGGTCCAGGAATCAACTAGCAGACAAGCAGTAGTGTGAGATGATAGTTGCAGCACGTAGGGATAGTAGCAACGACACAAGAAAACAGCTGTAATGCGCGGGGATAACAGGAGCGACGCGGGCAGACAGCAGTAGCACACTCAAATAATAGGAACAATGCATATGGATAGTAGTTGCAGTACGTGCGGATGACATTAGCAACGCGCATAGACAGCAGCGGCACCATGCATGGACAACGAAAGTATTGCATACAAATAACAGCGGCAGCATGTGCAAACAGCAATGGCAACACATATGAACAACATTAGCATCGCATACAGCACCAATAACAAGTAAGACAACACTGGCAACGAAGGAAGGAGAATATCCATATTCTGCTCTAACAGTCTGTACACATTGAGTGATCATTCTCTAGGAAAGATTTTACCATAAACTCTTCATAAATTTGTTGAAAAACGGGGTGGGATACCCTTAGAGTGATCGGGAGATTGTTGTAAGTGGTTAAGGAGTAGTCCTTCCACAAGTGGTGAAGGAGTGATCCTTCCACAACATTATTGTATCCCTTGATAGAAAGAGTGGATTGTGTGATTTATGAGGGATCTTATCACACCATGGACATAACTCACACATTATGGGTGAACCATGTAAAAATTGTTGTGTCTTTGGGTACTTGTGCATTAATTTTTTAGTTGTACAGTTGCACTCACATAAAGGAGAAAAATAAAAATTGGATCATCGACTTTAACAAGCCATAGAGTTTAAATCCGAATCAATTTGTAAAAAGCACATATCTCACACTAATTCACCCCCCCTCTTAGTGTAAGACCTAAAACAGTCCTTATCACCTTCCTTGGCCTGCTGCTCTCTCCTTAGTCGGCTGCACCTCCCTTAGTGGTTGTCTTTTTTGCCTTAGCCAGTCACTCTCTCCTTTGGTGGCTACCTTTCTCTCTATCATTCACCCTCTTCTTGCCTTTAGGTTTGCCATTCTCTCTCCTTTGGCCGACTCTCTCAAAATTCTGCAGTACACACCCTTCTTGTAAGATGCATAGGGGTATTTATAGAGCCTTAAGATTAGGGCTAAACGGTCATCATTAATTCCCACATATTGCCCTACAATTAATGACCATATTTAAGTCCTAAAATTTAGAGTCAATGGTTAATGTTGACTTCCTAAAATTTAGGGTCAATGGTCAATGGTTAACAGTTAATCTTAATCTTTAAATTTAAAGTCACGGTTAACATTGACTCCTCAACATCAGGGTTGACCTATCATTACTAGTTTTTCCTTATGACCTTACTACATCTCAACGGCATTCATAACATCAAATCAATACATATAGCCGTATAAGATGGTATTAAGAACAAATCCAACATTAGCCATCAAAGATGGGCTCAACAATCAACAAAATTTAGGTCATCTAACATACACCCACCCCAAACAATGGTAACTACACATCAAATTGTGTCATTTTTACAATATTAAAAGAACAACAAAACAAGAAAAAGATAAAGCATTAGAAAATTTTATATAAAATATGTAAAAAAAAAATCATTATCTATTATTAAAGAGTTTATAAAAACATTAGGTCATCTTGATTTTCAAGAATACAAGCAATATTGTTAAAAATATTTTAAACAAAACCCCTCACCTTTATCAAAGTAACAATAATGGAAATGGCAAAGAACAAAAAGTGCTCATAAGCCACCTTTTAGCTCTAAAGGCAAATAGCCCAAATTAATTATTCATTTTAGACTCGTATTTTCTAAAAGCCTACTTTTGATTTTTAACCTTTTGTGTTTATAAAGCATTTTTAAGGAACAAATTAGGGTTTTTTTGACTTTTTTTTATTTTTCATAGGAAAATAAAGAAAAAAGAAGGGAGGAGTGGGAAGGAGGTTTTAGGGGTCCTAAAAGCTACTAACCCATCTTTGGACCATTATATGAGCCTACTTTTTCCATGTAAGGTGGTTAATGACATGTTCATTACCATGTGAGATACTACATAAATACTTAACAACTAAAATAACAAAATGCATAAAATTGACCTAATTGTGGACATTTTGTGACATTGCTACTCTTATTTGAATGATTTTGTAGATATTAACTCATTTTCGAATTAACTAAAATTATTAACTCAGTTATAAACTTATCCCTATTGATGTCTCATTATCATAAGGGTGTTTTAAAGAGGAAGTGGCAAGTTGTGTGAGGAACCACAAGGGTAAATGATAAAAGAATTTGTGTTGTGTAAGTAGAAGCTATTTTTCTATTTGAAGGAGATTTGTATGATTTTCTTTTCAATTTTGTTAAATTCAAAATGAAACTATGTTAAACTAATTTGTTATATGTTGGCTAAAATTGAAAAGACATGAAGTTAAATGAAGTTAAGAGAGAAAATTCTTAAATGGTAGGTGAAGAGGCAATATGTTTGCTTGAAAGAGGGAGTTAAGTTATGTCAACTAGTTTTTGCAGTATTGTATCTATTATGTTATTGCTCACAGAAAACAAATTATTGAGTTTTCTTGTCTTGAGACAAATGAATCATATGAAGATTTTATCATTAGGATCATGTAAGATTTAGGTGCATAAGTTGCAATTTCTATGTAATAGAATCATATACTTATGTAGCATTCTAGAATAATTACAAAGGGAATAATCTCTTTTCTATGTTTTTATGTGGACTATTTTGAGTGTAAGTGCAAATGTGTATCTTTGTTTCCCATTTTTGGTTTATTTATCTCATTATAGCATAAGCCTCAAATTGGTTTCATTATATAGATGATTGTGATTTAATCAATATCATCTCCTACACTTCAAAATTTTACCCTTTTTGTTTGCTTTGTTGTTTCTATCTATATTGCAGTATTTTTCTATCCACTTTTTACCTTTGATGATTATACAACATATTTCACAAATGTGTCCTAAATAAATTGACATTATGACTTAATCATGTTTGTCTACATAATACGTAATGTATTATTCTAGGTGTTCCTTACAACTTATATGATGTCTCCAATATATTAATAAGATGTCACCTCTCTACAATATAATTATGAAAAGTAAATTTTATAAATGTAACAAATCATAACCAATGTCATTTTGGTATTGGTAATACTTTAATTTGGGTCTAGTGATACATTAGTTTGATTTGTTATCCAACCCAACCTAAGGTTATTGTTTTTTTCTTTTAAGAATACCTAACAAATTAATTTCCTAACAATTCATAAAATTTCCTAACAAATCAATAATAAACTCATTATTTATTAAGACATATATTAACAAAATAAGTATCATAGTTGTCTAGTTATTAGTTCTTTTTCTTTAAGCTTAAATATGTCATTGCACTGATCATAATCACCTAAGTCATATCATAACAAATTAAAGGAAAAGTTTGTAATATATTACATATATTTTAGCATTTTATCTTAATTATAGTTTATGACTACAAATTTTTTGAATTTTGTTTCCCTTAAAATTAGAAAAAACTTTAATTTATGCTACTTTTGTTAACAAACTAAATTTTGCTTTCATTTAACATCAAGCAAATGTTGTAAATACTCCTATAATGACTAATTTTGACATATAATCATATAATTGGTGAAAAATTTTACTAACTAATTATTATGATAGTTCAAATCAAAATTTATTTAAATTAATGTCAATACTTTAATTTAAAGAACTAAAGACAACTATATATTTTTTGAACATTAATGCTTACGATGTGTAAGTTTTCTATTTGCCAAATAAGGAAATGTATTATTTTTCTAAAATTTGAGTTGTATATTGCATTTTTATTTTTCTTTTGAAGGATGAGTTGAGAAGTGTGGAAATGTTTGAAACTAAAACACTTCCCTTAAGTTTCCCATCTTTATAGTTTAATGATTTTATTTATTTTGTTAATAAATATGATTCCAAATAAGCATCTACACTTAGTCTTTTTCTTTGTTGATTATGGCATCAACATAATAGTTGATAAAATGATAAAAGATTATGAAAAGTGTAAACTAAATTTGAAATATCTATTAGAAACACTAAAGTAGAAATGATTTTTTTCTTTTTTTTCTTCCAATCAACACCTTTGGTAAAAATTCAAAAGTTAGCCCATAATCACACCCTTTTACAATCCTTTAGGTTCAATACTATTAAATTACAAAACATTCACCTTGACATCCTTTAATATTTGAAAACAAAAACAAAAATGCAAGAAATGTGAAAGTGTGGACATAGGAATGTAACAACAAAGAATTTTTCCACCCTTTTTTTTTTTACTATTTTATATATGGAAAAAATTAATAATAATACTACTATTATTAACAATATTAATGTTGTTAAAAATGATGGAGGATAAAGAATGTCATCACATTCAATTTGTTATTAAAGTGTTGCCAAATATAAATGATGAGGAATTTTAGGAAGCAAGGTAAATGATGAAAGATCAAGATATAAAAACATTAAGGGTCATTTAATTCCTATTAAAATGTTAAATGCTAAAAAAAAATATTGGTAAATTAAATGAAAAGTAAAGGATATTAACAATGAAAATGGTGAAGAGTATTTGACTCAATATTCTTAAAGAAGTTCATATGGAAGTTGTGAGGACATTAATGGTGGTGTTAATAACCATGATAATGTTGTTAAAATGAAGAGGCATCCAAAACATAATTTGAATGTAGCCACTTTAGATTCTTCTTCAAGGGGTATTATTTGATGATGCAAAATAGTTTTAGAAAGCAATGACAAAGTATGTAGTAAATAAAGATAACACATTCAATACAACATGTACACAAACTAACAAACTAAAACATAAGATGCTAAAAGTAAGGCTTCTTAGAAATTGTTCATAAATTTAAAAGCTAAAATTGCCTTTTTTTTTAAAAAAAACACCCAATAATGATAGCTCTCAATAAAAAGTAACTCAAATAATAAAACATAAATGAGCCATAGGAGTTATTATTAAAAGCTTAGCAAAAGGGTCTCCTTTTATATCCTTCTATAAAAGTGTTTTTTATTTTTAAAAGCTATAAATGTTGAATGCTTTCAAAGAAGTTAATTCTATCTTTTAGATTTGTGGACAAATTCAAGGATACATTACCTTAGCATTTTGGTTTTAGTTGGTTCGCTTGTATATATTTTGTATTTATTATGGTATTACTTTCTAAAATTGTTTTGTATCCTTAATGACATCTCTCACAAAAAAAAAAAAAAGGTGGAGTTGCTACATTTGAATTATATCTTAAATGCCTCTTCTTTCTAATAGTATTGTCATGGTTAATAGCATCACCCTTAGTGTTCTCACAACTCCCATATGAACCTCTATGACCTGTTAAAGTCTATGATCCAATTTTATCCTGCTTCTTTATGTGAGAACAACCATATGAATGTTAAGCAAGTACAAGCACCCGAGAACATAGAGAATTTTTATGTGGTTCACCCACAATGTGTGAGCTACATCCACAATGTGATAAAATCACTCCTAGATCACACAATCCATGATGGAAAAATCTCTCCTTAACCATTGTGGAAGGATCACTCTTTAATCACTTACAATGATCTTTCAATCACCCCAAGGGTTTCCCACCCTTTTTCAAGAAGTATAGAAAAAGATTATGATAAAAAATTCCTTGAGAAAGATCTTTCTAAGTGCACAAGTTACTGTTGTAGAAAACTAATCTACATTTTTCTTTTTGTTGTTCTCTCCTTCCTCACTGCCAATCTCCTTCCTCATTGCCAGTCACTATCTTCTGCCATTCTACTCTCTTTGTTGTTGTCTCCATAAGCTTTCTGCCATTCTCTCCTTCTTCACTACCAGTCTTTGCCTTTTGCATTGCTAATCTCTAACTTCTACACTATCGATTTGTACCTTATGCACTATTGGTCTTTGCCTTTTACACTACCAGTCTCTACCTTCTACATTATCGGTCTTTGCCTTCTACACTGCTAGTCTCTACGTTCTACACTATTAGTCTCTGCCTTTTCTGTCGATTCTCTCCTCTTTGCTAGTCTCTACTCAAGATTTCTACTATTCTCTCATTCCTCATTGCTGGTCTCTACCCTCTCTCTGGCAATCTCCCTTTTTTTTTGCCTTTGTTAGTCTCTTCTTTTTTTCTACTACTGTCCTCTTTTTTTATTTCTCTGTAACTCTCTCTTTTATTCTCTACAGTTATCTCTTTCATTTTTTGCAACTCTCTCTTTTGTTCTTTGCAGTTCTCTCTTTCGTTTTCTAGAGCTCTCTCTTTCGTTTTCTAGAGCTCTCTCTTTCATTCTTTGTAGCTCTCTCTTTTGTTTTCTACAACTATCTCTTTTGTTCTCTGCAACTCTCTTTCATTTTCTTTTTCTGCCACTGCCCATTTCTTCCTTCCATTGGATGCTCTTTCTTTTCTGCTGTTAAATGCTCTTTTACTCACTTTGTTGAGTTTTTGCCCATAGCTCTCTTAGTAGCTGCATGGGTGTTTATATGCCTTGAGTTTAGGGTTGTCTCATCATCAACAATTAGCATTGATTTCTTAAATTTAGGGTCGCCCTACCATCAATGATTCGCATTGATTCCTTGAATTTAGGGTAAACTGTCAGCATTGACTCCTTGACTCATACCTAGCAAGTGACTTAAGGTCATTTGCAAAGGCAGCATTGCTAAGATTACATCTTTTGGCCTGTCTAACCAACACACTACCATTCCTACCAGTTTCTAACAGAGTTTTCTTGTAATATATCATTCTAGCTCTTGTTTCTTCTTGCAATCATTTAAGAAGTGTAACAGTGATTGTTACCATTGGTGGCTTCTAAGCAACTTCCTTGGCTTCTGCCTTAACTGGTTGCTCATTGGCTGGTGCTGCTACTGATTTTGTAGTAGTTTGTGCCACTATCAATTTTGTAGTAGTTTGGGTTGCTACCTTAACAGCTTCCTTAACCCTTGAATAAATCAGCTACTAATGGTTTGTAAATATAGCAAACACATCTCAAAGGCACTCATTACATCAAATCAACAAGGTCAAATATATGAGATGGTGTTGATAACAAATCTAACATTAGTCATCAAAGATGGGCTCAACAATCTCCCCCTTTTGATTTGTTAGTAACACATTAAATTTATAAATCAACAATTAAGCACAAGCAGTAACTTTTGACATTCACAGGTCCCCCTGATACATATATCTCCCTTTTTGCATGTGAACATGATACCAATTAGAAACAACCTTAATTTTTAACTCCCTCCCCCTTTTTTTTTGCTTATCCCCTTTTGACAATTTCTCCCCCTTAATTTGATTTTTCCCTTTGGATTTATTAAGCCACAACCCCTTTTGATCAGTATATACTCTCTTCGAATTTATGCAAAATATCTCCCCTTTGACAACAAATCCAAAAAACAATAAAAGAGAGAAAATGAGGGCAATTAGAGGCATACCTCAACCTTTGGAAAGTGACTGAACACATAAGGTTAGCCTTAACTTTTTTAACATCTCTCTTGACAGAGGTTTAGCTAATATATTTGCAACTTCGTGGTAAGCACATACTTCAGCTTTACTTCATTTTTCTCCACTTTTTCTTTATTGAAGTGGTACTTGATTTCAATATGTTTAGATTTGGAGTGTTGGACAAAATTTTTTAATAAATTGATGGCACTTTGGTTGTCACAACTAATCAGTAATGGTAGCTGCACATTCACATTAAAATCTTCAAACTATTGTTTCATCCATAGCATTTAAGTACAAGCTTGAGTAGCAACCACATATTCAACCTCTATAGTGCTTAGAGTCATTGAATTTTGCTTCTTGCTATGCCACGAAATATATCTATTGCTCAAATAAAATGCACCACCTTATGTAAACCTTTTGTTATTATAATTTCCAACCCAAACAGGATTTGTATACCTATATAAATTAAGTTGTCCACTTCTATCATAAAGTAACCCATAATTTGTTGTGCCTTTAGCATATCTCAGAATTCATTTAGTAGCCATGAGGTGAGATTCTTTGGGCTCACTTTGAAATCTAACACAAAGTGTTACAGTAAAAACAATATCAGGCCTTGATGTTGTCAAATACAGTAGACTTCCAATCAACTTTCTATATTCATTCTAATCAACCATTTCGCCTCCTTTATATTTAAAGTACCATCATTGCCAAATGTGACTAACCCTCCATTATATTTTTCTACTTCCTTTAATACCTTAAAGTCTCTTGTCATGTGTGAAAAGCAGCCACTATCAAGGATCCATGGCTTTTCTTTATTTGAAACTTTTAAGGCTACTTTCACAATGATTATCATTTCCCTTTCTTTTTTTCTTCTTTGGCCAAATGTAAGAGCATATGTAGGTGTTTTCCTTTACATCTGAATTTTCTTCTTTCAACAAGTTTATATCTCTTATCTTTAGTATTATAATTATTTTTCACACCTTTAGCCACCTGATTTTTAGGTGTGACAACCTTCTTTTTGTCTTTGCCAACCTATCTCCTTTAGATAGGACTTTTCTATACAACTTTCATAAACCATTTTCGGTTGGGTCGGTTTCTCTACTCCAAAACATTAACTTCTTTTAAATTTATCTTTTCTCTGTGTTTGTGTGTTTGCTTTGAGGTACAAACACAATTTTTTTCTTCACTTCTACCCTTTCATTTGGCTTTTCAATATAGCCAAATTTTTTTCCCCATATAATGAGGTCTTTGTTTGCTTAGATACTCATCTAACTTTTTAATAGCATCCT
Organism: Ceriops tagal; assembly: GCA_021533255.1. Lineage (NCBI taxonomy): Eukaryota > Viridiplantae > Streptophyta > Magnoliopsida > Malpighiales > Rhizophoraceae > Ceriops > Ceriops tagal. The sequence goes on along the minus strand of CM038611.1, from coordinate 7,957,777 downwards.
CCTTAATAGCATCTACTGAAGAGGACTCTCCTCTCACTTCCATGGCCTATACAACATGTTTATACTTCTTCAATCAGATTCAGCCTTGTAGAGCTTGGCTTGTAAAATTAACACTTCTTGCTCTTATGCAATCACCTTAGTGCTAAGCTTTTCATGTATTTTTCCTTACTCTACCTTAAGTACTTTTAGCTCCTCAATTCTTTTCAAGTACTCCTTTTCTTTTGCTTTAACCTCCTTTTCTTTCACTTAGAGATTAGATTTATCAACTTTAGGATTTTTATTTAGTTTTTTGAGATTCTTTACCTCCTTTTCCAACTTTTTTTTTTTTTTTTTGCAAACAAGCTCTCAATTCATTCTCAAGTTATTGCACCATCTCTTTCTTTTCCTCTTCACTTGATTCTTTATCACTTGAGGATTCTTGTTTATCATCTACTTATATAACTAGCACATTTTCTGTAGTATCATCATCAGCTTCTTCTTTAAAATCATCTTCATCAAGCTTGTTTAAGAAATTTCTTCTTTTGGATATAGAGAATTTCTTTTTCCCTTTGGCGCTTGAATTCCCAGCTTTAAAATAGTTAGATTTCTTTATTCTCTTCCTTGGGGTCGGCAAGTAGCAAGAATTAAACTAATAATCATTGGTTAGAAACATTGATCAAAGATTCTATCCAATTATTTCTAATATATATAACATAGCTCCTTTGACATAAAAATTTACTACTACTCAATTAAAGGGGAATTCATCTTTCCACTTTCGTTAATGTGTGCTATTTTTTGCTTCTTTTTCAATGCTGTGTAGTATCTTTGAAACTAAAACTAATGGAGAAGCACTTTTAATGGGTGGTGATGAACATGAGTTTTTCTTGGGAAAGTTTACTAGGCATGTCCCTTGTATTAGCGAACTTCTTTCTCAGAGATAATAGCAAGTTTATGGCTTTCCTTACATCTCCAGGTATGTTAAATAGAAAAATAACAATTATGTATGGAATTAATATTTAACATGAGGAGACAAATTCTTTATTTTATATATAGAAATCAATTATGCTCCCACAAAGCAACTTATTTACTTGATGCAATTCATTTGTCTTTTTTTTTTTTTAATGCTAACTTAAAATATCCTTTTAGTTGTTAACAACATTTATCATTTCATTTATTGCCACGATGGCTATTGTTGAATCCCATGGCTTTCTCCTTATTAGTTTTGGCACCCGTGGGCTGCTACAATCCTCACTTTCTCATTCACCTCCAACATGTTCCTAATGTGTTTTAGTTTTGAATCAAAATACAAGCTGACTAGTAAGCTTGTGTAACTTTTACCTATTTTAAGATCAATTATACAAGCTTAACTCTGAATATTCTTTTATAAGCAGCTTTGGCACTCTCTTATGCTAACCCAATTGTCTCCTTATTGTTTATATGAAGGCCAAAATCATAATTGAAATAAACAGTAATTTTCCTTATATAACACTTAAAATTACTAGCGAACCAATTACTAATTTGAAGTCTATTGAATTTTGGCACCAAATGTGATGTACAAGTTATTCATCTCCCCATGTCTATGTATCTTTAAAGGGTGTAATATTGGTGGGGCCTCCTTATCTTCATGGCTTTATTCTTAATTCCACCTTAACACCTATCCACACAAAGACAACACAAAAACATAAACATGGAGGAAGCAGTTAAAGAAGTTGGTGGTGGACACTACTGCTCCTATTAGGTTAGATTAGATTGCTTTCACAACAAAGGAATTCCTCTCCTTTCTTTCTCATCATTAAGTAAGTTTGGCTGTTTTTAGCACAAACATGTTGTAGTAATAATAAAACTATACAACATTTCACATGACATTTAAATTAAAATTAAAAAATATAAATATAATTAAAAAAGAAAAAAGCATAAAAAGTTTTCTATCTATGCTTTTCTCTCCTTTTCCTTTATTAGTTGAAAAGAAATTCCAACAAAACAATGAAAGCCCATGAAATTTTGGTCATGTTGTCATAATATAAACACTTTTTAGTCCAAATGATGCTATAAGCTAAATCTAACCAATGGATGAAAATTTAATTATTTGTTTTTATAATCTATACTATTATTGTAATATAAATTTTAGTTAAAAAATATTTATTATATAAAAAAAGAAACAACATTTCATAATTAATTATTTTCATACTTAATGGTCAATATTATCAATATAATTAGATATTGTGTATGTATATATATATATATATATTGTGTATTTATCACTAATAAATAATTAGTGATAATAAAAAGTAACAATTATCACTAACTGAAGGTAATTACAATCTTTTTTGTAGTGGGAGGGTAGTACCCCCTTTTCTTCTTCATTATTCATATTGGGCAGCAATGGTACGATTTTTGGCAATATGATTCTCTTACCACAAAATGGTCTACAGGATATGCACTCAAACACCTAGCAAGCCAGTAACTGAGATTAAATTAGAAAATGTCACACTTTTTGGACCATACTAAATTAACATCACAAACCAGGAAAGAGTTATATAAGTAGTGAATGGCTTGCCTTGACCCATTGTCAGCCACATCGCAATGGAGTTGGCAGCCACGGGAAGCCAGTGGCAGCACACAGGCTATCCCTCTCATTATTCTAGTGGTGAGCTACCGTGTGCCAGCCATCTGCCCTTGCCGTTAGCCTGCGTGCTGTAGCATGAGGCCTGCCCCACAACATTGAATTAGGTAGCTGTCTAGTTGCTTTTTGAAAGGATGGTGCCAATCCCATAACACAAGGTATTGTGCTCACTTATAAAAGGGATGGAGAAATTGGGAAGCATTGGAGTAGGGGCTTGGGTCGTTGCTTTCTTAAGACGGCAAAAGGCTTCTGCAGTTGTTTCACTCCATCGAAATGCATTTTCGTGGAGTAGACCAGTAACTGGTCAAATAAGAACCCTCAGGGTCACTTCATTGGAATGCATGTTTGTAGAAGGGATCGATAACTAGTTGAGCAAGAACCTTAAGGAGTCTAACCCCGCCAAACACTGGAGACGTGCTGTTGGATTACTTACTTTGATCGAGCCCCCCACTAGACACATGGTGGAGATGGTTTATCGTATGTTCAATTGTGAACAATTTGCCCCCCTAGCACTTGAGATTGCTCGTGGTTTGCAAACAAACTACTTCTCGCATTAGGAGGCTAGCCTCCTAGCCCACAACCCTTTACATAGATATGTGTGCTTAGGAAGAGCCTGCTTAACGCTTGTTGGAAATGATTCCCCATTTGTGTCACGACGAAGGATTATCCCCTATCCCTTAATGCTAGCCTCCTTTTTCGTTTCCTGAAAAGGCAAAAGGGGTTAAGGGAATGAATAAAGGTGACAAATGACTCAATTTCAGTGGATCATGGCAACAAGGCCACTCTGCCACAAAGGGCACGCACGCCAACACAGTCAGCATGATTATATCATTCATCCTCTAGGCCAAGACCTGACAAATGGACGAATGACTCCTCGTAAAGGACATTGTTGAATATTTTCAAAAGAAAAAAAAATCTTGGTAGCTTTTGCTTAGTTACTTTACAAGAAAGATTATTTAAAATGTAATATTCCTTTCTAGCATTGATTTTTTCCTAAACATTGGCTTTAGAGTTTCAACTTTTTACCTATATGAAGCAAACATATTCAATGCATCAATTCAACATACAAATCAAAGCTTTTCACATTCTTCATTCTTATAGCTAAGTCAAATGTACAACTTAGTTAGTAGTTGCCGATCACTGGTACTTCATAAACAAACCAATAGATGATATAAAATTAGATATACTATGTCTTGTTAATAGGTCATAATAAGACAAAGATATGTCCTAGATATACCATATGTCTTGTTGATAGGTCATAATAAGACAAAGATATGTCTTTCCACAATTTTATCTAACTCCTCCGCTAATTTGAATTCTAATTTGAGTGAAAGTTAATCAAATATGTGTCATCGTAACCAAAACAACAAAAATAAATAAATTAAAGTTTTATGGGCGTCTACTGTTCTGGGCCTTTTAAATAAAGCCCATAAAGTGCAGCCCAGATTCATGTCGGCCCGCCTACCGCATTTCAATGGCATCTCCATAGATATTCAACCGTTAGATCCCTACACTCAAAACGGTGAAGTCTCCCGCTCCGATTTCAAGACCGCACCGAGTGGGTCAAGTCCCGGCTCTCCGTTCCAAAATTCAGCCCCCAAAAAAGAAAGAACCGGAAAATCGAACTTTAGGGTTTCATTTATTCATCTCTCATGGCCTCTCACAACAATCTGGATGATGTAAGCCCTAATTTTACCGTATGAAATTTTTGAAATTATATCGGGAGGGTTTTTGACAACGAATTTTCGTTCGAAAATTTGTAGTAGGATGATGATTTTGGGGGTGATTTTTTTGGGAATCATAATTCCAGGCCTCCAGGCTGTTTCTATTCATTGTTTTCTCGATTGAAGAACGGCTTTATTCAATAATGGCAAGGCTAGGTTTTTTTCTTTTAAACAGTTGCTTCCCCTGGGTCTTCGATGCTATAGAAAAATGGTTTTTTTGAATATGCCCAGTTTGGGTGCGCATGCTTTTTCAACCATTTGGGGTGTGGGTGGGTGCCACAGTGCAATGGTGCCAGCCACTGCAAGAGTCCCTTGGATGGTGGCACCATGTGGGCTGTTTTGTCCCGCTGTGGCCTTTCGGGGGCACTGCATGCGTGCCCCAGCACAATGTCACTGGCCGCAGCTGGAGTCCCTCAGCAGGCGCCAGCATGCGGGCAGTGTCACCTGCAGTGCAATGGCACTGGCTGCCGCTAGAGTCCCTCGAGGATCGGCAGCATGCAGGTTCTCTTGCCCTGCTGTCGTGCCCTTGGGGGTGTGGCATGCAAGCTGCAGTGCAACTGAGCTGCCTGCCCCAAGAGCCTGTCGGCTGGTGGCAGCGTGCGGGTTGTCTCGCCCCACTGTCGGCCTGTCGGGGGCATGGCATACGTACCACAGCTTGACTGTGCTGTGCTGCCGCTAGGGCCTAGCAGGTGGCAGAGTACAGTGTCACGGGCCATTACCTTCTTCCCGGATGTCATTACAGGATTACTTACCACCAAGTTAAGGTGGGACATGGGTAGGCTGTGATATTACTTGTCACGGGCCTTAACTTATGCCAAAAAGACAATTTGATACAATAGCCCAAGACTCTTAGTGTACACATGTGACAACAGGCTATCTTGCCCCACCATTGCCCAGTCAGGGGAGCAACATCTGTGCCTTATTACAGCGGAGTGGCCTGCCACTAGAGTCCCTTGGCAGGCAGCAGTGCACAGGCAGATTCGCCCTACTGTCAGATGCATCGCGATGGAGCTGGCAGTTGCGAGACTGCCTTGGCAGGAAGAGGCACTTGGGCTGTCTTGTGCTGCCATCAGCACGTTGAGGTTGCTGTGTGCGTGCTGAAATGCAGCCAAGCTGGCCGCTGATGGAGTCCCTCTGCAGGTGCCAGCACATGGGCTGTCTTCTACAGCGCAATGGCGCTTGCTGCCGCAGGAGTCCCTTGGTGAATGGCAGCGCATGGGCTCTCTTTTCACGCTGTTGTGCCCTTGGGGGCGTGGCATGCGCTCTGCAGTGCAACCTAGCTGCTGGCCCCAAGCACTCGTTGGTGGGTGGCAGCGCACGGGCTGTCTTGCCCCACTGATGGCCTGTTGGGCGTACGGTGTACGTGCCGCAGCTGACTGCAATGCTGCTGCTTGGGGCCTGTGGCAGGCAGCAGTGTGCGGGCTCTCGCCCTGCCATTGGTCAGTCAGGGGAGCGGCATCTGTGCTGCATCACAGCCGAGCGGCTCGTTGCTATAGTCCCTCTGTGGACAGCAGCACATGGGCGGACTCACCCCACCGTTGGACACAATGTGCTGGAGCTGGCAGCCTTGAGACTGCCTTGTCTGGCGGCAGCGCTTGGGCTGTCTCGTGCCATTGTCAGCACATTGGGGGCGCCGCGTGCGTGCTGCTACGCATCCAAGCTGGTTGCACTTGGAGTGCCTCGACGGACAGCCATGCATGGGCTGCATCGCCTTGCCATGGGCCTGTCAGGGGTGCTGTGTGCATGCTGCAATGCAGCTGAGCTGGCCGCAACTGGAGTCCATCAATGGACAGCCGGGTGCAGTCTGCATCCCCCTGCCATGGGCCCATCAGGTGCACTCTGTAAGTGTTGCAACACTGCCAAGCCTTCCACAACTAGAGCCCCTCGGTGGGCACCAGTGGATGTGCTGCCCTGACCCACTGTCGGCCACATTGTGACAGCGGCTGTGCACAGGCTGTCCGCCCCGCCTTCAGCCTGTCGGGGGCTCTGCGTGTGTGCTGCAGTCCAATGGAACTGGCTGCTGCTGGACTCCCTTGGTAGGCGGCAGCACAGAGGCTGTCTTGCGCAGCCGACTGATGCATCGCAATGGAGCTAGCAGGCGCAATTCTGCCTCATCAGGCAGCAGCACATGAGCAGGCTTGCCCTGCTGTTGACCCGTCGAGGGCACAGCAGCTGCCGGCATGCAGGCAGTGTCGTCTGCAGTGCAATGTGTCACGCACCACGTGTCACGCACCGGCGTAATTCTATCTAAATTAAGCAACTATCAACGTGTCTTATCTTATTATTGTAAGACGTGCCTTATTTTATTGTAAAGTATGCCTTATCTTGTAAAATATAAAGTAATAGAGACCGTTAAATCGAACAGATCATAGTCATCCATTGAGGAGGTGGACGACTATATATATCCTTAGAAATCTCATTTGTAAAGCATCCAAGCAATAGTGTCTTGAAGTAGTATAGTATTTTTCAAGTTCTTCATATCTCTTATCTACTTATGTGTTTCTTTTTATCTTTGGCTAGTAGCATTCTACCTCTCGGAGAAGGATGAACTAACATTTGGATCAAGTGAATTGTTAGTACTGCGCGGGTCGTTGGTTGATAAAGCTAAGTTCGTGACAAGTGGTATTAGAATCCCATCCCGAATCCCATGTTCTTCGCCGAGCGCTCTAAGCACAAGAGTAGGGGAGTAGGCAGGGGGTCTCGGTCCATGACAAGGACGTCGATGAATTCGGTAGGAGAGAATGTAACGGAGTTCTATATCGGAAAGGAGAAAGAGATCTTTGTACCTTATAAGTGTGTGCGCTACACACAACAGGTTAATTTTTGGGGAGAGTACAATGGCCCTGTGACAAATGGCACTGGCCGCCGCTAGAGTCCCTCGATGATCGGCAGCGAGCAAGCTCTCTTGCCCTGCTGTCGTGCTCTCTTGCCCTATCACAGTGGAGCGGCCCACCGCTAGAGTCCCTTGGCAGGCAGCAATGCACGGGCAGATTCTCCCTACTGTCAGATGCATTGCGATGGAGCTGGCAGCCGCGAGACTGCCTTGTCTGGCGGCAGCACTAGGGGTGTCTTGTGCCATTGTCAGCACGTTGGGTTGCTGCGTGTGTGCCACTACGGAGCCGAGCTGGTCACACCTGGAGTGCCTCGACGGACGACCATGAATGGGCTGCATCGCCTTGCTGTGGGCCTGTTGGGGGTGCTGCGTGCATGCTGCAATGCAGCCGAGGTGGCCGCAACTGGAGTCCCTGAATGGATGGTCGCGTGCAGCTGCATCACCCTGCCATGGGCCTGTCGGGTGCACTCTATAAGTGTTGCAACACTGCCAAGCCCGCCACAACTAAAGCCCCTTGGCAGGCACCAGTGGACGCGCTGCCCCGACCCACTGTCGACCACATCGTGCTGGCGGCTGTGCACAGGCTGTCTCACCCTGCCTTCAGCTTGTCTGGGGCTCTGCGTGCATGCTGCAGTCCAATGGCACTGGCTGTTGCTAGACTCCCTCGGTAGGCAGCAACACACAGGCTGTCTTGCACAGCCGTCGGCCACATCGCAATGGAGCTAGCAGCCGCAAGCCTGCCTCGTCAGGCAGTAGCGCATGAGCAGTCTTGCCCTGCTGTTGACCCATCAAGGGCACAGCATGCATGCCACGTCAAAATTGTTCTCGCTGCTGCCAGAGCTGGCCGCAACTGGAGTCCCTCGATAGATAGCCATGTGGGGGCTGCCTCACTGTGCCCTGGACCCTTTGGGGGTGCTGCATGTGTGTCGCAATGCTGCCAAGTTGGCCACCACTAGAGCCCCTTTGGCGGGCAGCAGCGAATGGGCTGTCCCGCCCCACCATTGGCCACATCGCATTGGAGCTGGTATTCACGAGAGTCCCTTGGCTGGCAGCAGTGCGCAGACCATCTTGCCCAGCTGTCAGCCCGTCTGGGGCTCTGCGTGATTGTAGAAACACAATGGCAATGAGCAGGATGTCTCCCCCTACCGTTGGCCTGTTGGGGGCACTGTGTGCGTGCCGCAGCACAATGGAGCGGCCCTTCAAGGGCACGCCGTGCATGCCGTGTCACAATTGTGCCGGCCACTGCCAAAGCTAGCTGCAACTGGAGTCCCTTGATGGACAGCTGCGTGTGGGCTGCCTTGCCTCACCATGGACCTGTTGGGGGCGCTGCGTGTGTGTTCCAATGCTTTTGAGCTAGGTGCAACTAGAGCCCCTTGGCGGGCAGCAGTGGATGGGCTGCCTTGCCCTGCCGTCGGACAAATTGCAATGGAGTTGGAAGCCACGGGAGTCCCTCAGCCAGCAGCGGTGCGCAGGCGATCTCACCCAGCAGTTGGCCTATTGGGGTCTCTGTGTGCGTGCTGCAATGCAATGGCGCAGGCCATCTTGCCCAGCCATCGGCCTGTCGGGGGCTTTGTTTGTGTGCTGTAATGCAATGGCACAGGCTGTCTCGCCCAGCCAGAGCATCAAGGGCGCTGCATGCGTGCTGCAATGCAATGGCGTGGGCCATCTCACCCAGCAGTCGGGCCATTGGGGGCTCTGCGTGTGTGTCACAATACAATGGCATTGGCCGTCTTGCCTGGCCATCTGCCCATCTGGGGCGCAGCATGCATGCTGCAGCACAACTGAGCTGCCCGCCCCAAGAGCCCGTCAGTGAATGGTAGCGTGTGGGCTGTCTCGCAATGCCAAGGGCCCATTGAGGGCATGGCATACATGCTGTAGCTCGATTGCACTGCTGCCGCTAGGGGTGACTGGTGGGTGGCAGCACTCAGGCTGTCTCACCTTGCCATTGGCTGGTTGGGGGAGCGACGTCCGTGCCGCATCACAGTGGAGTGGCCCCCTACTAGAGTCCCTCAGCCGGCGACAGCACTCGGGCTAACTCGCCCCATCATTGGATGCATTGCGATGGAGTTGGTAGTTTCGAGACTGCCTTGGAGGGCAGCAGCGCTAGGGCTATCTCATGCCACTGTTGGCATGTTGGGGGCGCTGCAGGTGTACCACACTGCAACCAAGCTGGCCGCAACTTGAGTTGCATGACAGATGGCTGCGTGGGGGTGGCAACACCCTGCCGTGGGCCCATCAGGGACACTGTGTGTGCACCACAAGGCTGGCCAGCTGAAGTCCTTCAACAGACGGCCATGTGCGGGCTGTTTTGCCCTGTCGGGTGGGTTGCATGTGCGTTGCAATGCTGCTGAGCTAGCCGCAACTAGAGCCCCTCAGTGGGCAGAAGCAGATGGGCTGCCTCGCCTTGCCGTCTGCCGTAGGAGTCTGTTGGACAGCAGCCATGTGCGGGCTGTCTCACCCTGCCGTCAGCTTGTAGGAGCCCTACATGCAGGCTGCAGCATGATGGTGTGGGCCACTACTGGACTCCCCCAGCAGGCAGTTGTGCACGGGCTGTCTCACGCTACCGTCTACCACATTGCAATGGAGCTGGCAGCCATGAGACTGCCTCATTAGGTGGCAGTGCATGGGCAATCTTGCCCCACTGCTGGCCTGTTGTGAGCACGGTGTGCGTGCTGCATCATAATTGTGCCAGTGGCCGCCAGAGTCCCTTGGCTGGTGGGCTCACACAGGCTGTCTCGCCTCACTGTCAGCCCATCGGGCTTCTGCGTGCATGCTGCAGCACAATGGCGTGGGCGCTGTGGGACCCCTCTGACGGGCAGCAGCACATGCCGTTGGCTGCATCACAATGGCATTGGCAGCTGTTGGTGTTGCCTAGCTAGCAATTGCTAGCGGGATGTCTCTCCCTGCTGTTGGCCCATCAGGGGTGCTGCTTGTGTGTTGCAGCGCAATGGCGCTGGCTGCCGCAAGAGTCCCTTGGTGTATGGTAGCACATGGGCTCGCTTGCCCCACCATTGTGCCCTTAGGGGTATGGCATGCATGCTGCAGTGCAACCAAGCTGCTAGTGCCAGTTGGTGGGCGGCCGCACATGGACCATCTTGCCCCACCAATGGCCCATTGGGGGCATTGTGTACATGCCCCAGCTCGACTACACTTCTGTTGCTCAGGGCCTGTGGTTGAATTATAGCACTATGTGGAATTAGAAAACATGGTACACATGACAATGAAAGTTGAAAGGCAACTTAAACAAAAGGGTTCCACACGGTTTGGGCAGAATTCAAGTTCTACCTCATCGTGGAAGTCAAACTAGAGTAAAAGGGACGAGATGACCAATTACAAGTCCAAAGCCGAGCTACCCAAGCATAAGAATGAGGGTTCTAGCAAGGAGACAAGTAAATTTGAACCCCAACCGAGTAGAAATAGAGATGTTAAATGTTTTAAGTGTTTAGCAGGGGTCACATTACAACTCAATGTCCAAATAAGCGTGCAATGATCCTGAGAAGTAATGGTAATGTTGAAACTGAAAGTGAATCAGATGAGGATTCTGTGTCACCATCATTAACGATAAGGTATGTAGTATGATTATTGATGGTGGGAGTTGCACTAACGTTGCTATCACAACTATGGTTAAGAAGCTGGATTTACCTACTATGAAGCATCTTAGACCATATAAACTTCAGTGGTTGAATGAGAGTGGTGAAGTGAAGGTAAATCAGCAAGTGCTCGTATCATTTTCTATCGGAAGGTACCATGATGAAGTTTTATGTGATATTGTACCTATGCATGCGGGACATATTCTATTAGGAAGATCATGGCAATTTGATAGGCGAGTTATGCATGATGACTTCAAGAATCGATATTCCTTTGTAATGAACGAAAAACCTGTCATTCTTATACCATTATCACCTTAACAAGCATATAAGGATCAATTAAGAATTAAAAATGAGAGTGAATAAAAAAGAGAGATTGATAAAAAAAAGGAGAAGAAAACGTGAGGACACAAGAGAAAGAGAAGAAAAGAGAAAATCTCTATGCAAAAGGAAGTGATGTCAAAAAAGCATTCTATGCCAAACATCCTATGATTGTACTTTTGTACAAGGAGGCTTATTTTAATACTAACAAGTTTGACCCATCTTTACCTAGTGTTGTTGTTGCACTATTGCAGGAATTTGATGATGTATTTCCTGATGATATCCCAAGTGGATTGCCACCTAAAAGAGGAATTGAGCATCAAATTGATTTCATCCCAGGTGCAACCATCCCTAACTGGCCAACATATAAGAGTAATCCTGAGGAGACAAAGGAGCTTCAAAGGCAGGTTGAGTGGAAAATAGCTGACATGTTCTATGAATTGCAATGGGTCATGTGTCTTTTCTAAGATTGATTTGAAAAGTGGATATCATCAGATTAGGATGAAAGAGGGAGATGAGTGGAAAACAACTTTCAAAACTAAGTATGGATTGTATGAGTGGCTTGTTATGTCATTTGGTCTCACTAATGCACCAAGCACTTTTATGCGACTAATGAATCATGTTTTGTATGCATTCATTGGTAAATTTGTAGTTGTGTATTTTGATGATATTTTGGTCTATAGTTAAACCCTAGAAGATCATCTTGATCATTTACGTTCTATTGTAAGTGTTTTACGTTCTGAGAAATTGTATGCTAACTTACATAAATGTTCCTTTTGTACTAATCAGATCACATTTCTTGGCTATGTTGTCAGTGCTAAAGGTGTTGAGGTTGATGAGGAAAAAGTTAAGGCAATTTGTGATTGGCCTACACCTAAGTCAACTAGTGACGTACGTAGCTTTCATGGTCTCGCTAGTTTCTATAGAGCGTTAAAGACTTTACCACCATTGCCGCACCACTCACTAAGCTTATCAAAAAGAACATGAGTTTTAGGTGGGGTAGTGCCCAAGACAAGGCTTTTAATTGCATCAAAGTAAAATTAAGTTCTGCACCCTTACTTACTTTACCTAACTTTGCAAAAGCTTTCGAGATTGAGTGTGATGCTTTAGGTATTGGCATTGGAGTTGTTTTGATGTAGGAAAGGCGCCCAATTGCTTACTTTAGTGAAAAGCTAAGTGGAGCAAGCCTTGATTATCCTACTTATGATAAAGAGATGTATGCATTGGTACGGGCTTTGGAGACATGACAACTATACCTTTGGCCTAAAGAGTTTGTCATCCATACTAACCATGAATCTTTGAAGCACTTGAAGGGACAAGGAAAGTTGAACAAAAGACATGCCAAGTGGGTTGAATTCATTGAGACCTTTCCCTACATCATGCAATATAAAAAAGGTAAGGAAAATGTGGTAGCTGATGCATTATCTCGCAGGTATACCCTTATCTCTACACTTACTGCAAACTTATTAGGATTTGAACACATTAAGGATTTATATGTGAATGATCCTGACTTTGCTAATGTGTATAGAGCATGTGAGGTGTTAGCCTTTGAGAAGTTTTATAGGCATAAGGGTTTCTTATTTAGGGAAAATCGTTTATGCATGCCTATGAGTTCTTTGAGGGAGTTGGTTGTAAAAGAAGCTCATGATGGTGGTATAATGGGTCATTTTAGAGTTAAGAAAACCCTAGATGTCCTAAATGAACAGTTTTTTTGGCCACGAATGAAACGAGATGTTGAGAGGATATATGCGAAATGCATAACATGCAAACAAGCTAAATTTAGAGTTTTACCTCATGGCTTGTATACCCCTCTACCCATACTTAACCATCCCTGGGTTGATTTATCTATGGACTTTGTATTAGGATTGCCACGAACAAAAAGGGGTAAGGATTCTGTATTTGTTGTTGTTGATAGATTTTCAAAGATGGCACACTTCATCCCATGTCATAAAACTGATGATGCAAACAACGTGGCTGACTTATTCTTTAAGGAAGTAGTACGTTTGCATGGCATGCCATGAAGCATTGTTTCAGATCGGGATACAAAGTTCTTAAGCTACTTCTGGAAGACTTTGTGGGGTAAGTTAGGTACTAAGCTATTGTTTTCAACTACTTGTCATCCACAAACTGATGGGCAAACTGAGGTAGTTAATTGAACTCTTTCTATTCTTTTACGTGCTATTATTTGAACAAATTTGAAAACATGGGAAGATTGTTTACTACATGTCGAGTTTGCATATAATAGGAGTGTTCATTCTACTACTAGTTACTCTCCATTTAAAATCGTATATGGTTTCAATCCATTGACTCCCTTGGATTTGGTACCTATACCTGTCAATGAGTATGCCAGCTTAGATGGGGAATGCAAGGCGGACATGATAAAAAAATTGCATGAGAAGGTGCGACAACATATTGAAAAACGAACTGAGCAACACGCATCCCATGTCAACAAGGGACAAAAGAAGGTGGTGTTTGAACATGGTGATTGGATTTAGGTGCATATGAGCAAGGAACGGTTCCCAGCTCAAAGGCGTTCGAAGCTACAACCCAGAGGAGATGGTCCCTTTCAAGTTGTAGCCCGAATTGACAATGCTTATAAGTTGGACCTTCCTGGTGAGTATCATGTGAGTGCAACATTTAACGTTTTTGATCTTTCCCCTTTTGATGTAGGTGATGATTTGGGGACGAATCCTTTTGAGGAGAGGGGGAAAATGATGAGAACCATAGAGATGATGGGTGGAAGGCTTCAATGGTTGCAAGAGGTCCATTGCACATTCCAGATGGCCCAATAACACGAGTTAGAACCAAAAAGATTAAAAAAGCACTAAATGGACTGATTCATGACATTCAGGCCAACCCAGTTTCAAATGGTGCGAATTTAAGTTTTACAAGGAGTCCAGGCCTAATTAATATAATTAGAATACTTAATAGGTCAGAATAAGTAATAGCATTTCTTCCTAAATAAGAGTTTATTATTTATGTTGGAATTTGTCTACAATTAGGAATTCCTCCAAAATAAGGATTTGTCCATAGTTAGAAATTCCTCTAAAATAAGAATTTGTCCTAAGTAGGAATTTGTGCGTCTTTAGGATTGCTATCTTAGCTTATAAATAGGCACCCTTTGTAAACTTTAGAATCAGACAACTTTGAGTGAAATAGAAAGTAAGAGTTTTTTAAGGACTAAGGAACTTATCAAGAGGTTCCAATCGACTTATCACTTCCAATTCCTTTCTTTTGTAGAGTGTGGCGTTCATATCCTTCTTAAATGCTTTAAATTCGTGTTCCTTTGAAGGGTGAGTCTAGGGTTTGTCATATTAAACTCTACTTTAATTTTCCTGGTTATTCTTTGATTCCTTGGGCACATCTTTTGGGATTTTCCGCATCACTACTGGCCTGTTGTGGGCATGGCATGCGTTCCACGTCACAATTGTGCCCACGGCTGCCATAGTCCCTTGGCTGGTGGCAGCCCAAGAGATGGCTTGTGAAACCATTGGCCCGTCAAGGCCGCTGTGTGCGTGCTGACCCACAGTCGAGCAGGCCACCACCAGAGTTCCTTGGCAGGCAGCAGCGCATGGGCTTTATTGCCCCGCTGTTGGCCTCATTGTGATGAAGTTGGCAGCTGCAAGTCTCCAGCAGGCAGCAGTGGGTGGGATGTCTTGCCCCGCCATCGGCCGTCAGGGGCGTTGTGTGCGTGCCACAGCGCAATGGTGCTTCCCGCCGCAAGAATCTGTTGGATGGCAGCTCCGGGTGGGCTATTTCGCCTCACTGTTGGCCCATCGGGGGCGCTGCATGCGTGCCCCAGCTCAGGAGTGCTGGCCACCGATGGAGTCTCTTGGCAGGCTCCAGTGCATAGGCTGTGTTACCCCCACGCAATGGTGCTGGCCACTGCAAGAGTCCCTTGGCAGCACATGGGCTCTCTTGCCCTGCAGTTGTGCCCTAAGGGGCGTGGCATGCATGCCACAGCTCAACCGAGCCTCCTGGCCCAAGAGCTCATCAGTGGGCAGCTGTGCATATGCTGTCTGACCCCGCCAAAGGCCTATTGGGGGCATGGTGTGTGTACTGCAGCTCAACTGCACTGCTGGCACAAGGGGCCCCTGGTGGGCAGCAGCACACGAGCTATCTCACCTCATGTTGGCAGGTCGGGGAGTGGCATCCGTGC
Source organism: Ceriops tagal (assembly GCA_021533255.1). Classification (NCBI taxonomy): domain Eukaryota; kingdom Viridiplantae; phylum Streptophyta; class Magnoliopsida; order Malpighiales; family Rhizophoraceae; genus Ceriops; species Ceriops tagal. The sequence goes on along the minus strand of CM038611.1, from coordinate 7,942,551 downwards.
TGCATCACAGCTGAGGGGCCTGCCACTAGAGTCGCTCGGTGGATGGCACTGCACAGGCAGACTCGCACCACCATCGGACACATTGGGATTGAGCTAGCAGGCATGACACTGCCTTTGTGGGCAGCAGTGCTTGGCCTGTCTTGTGGCACTGTTGGCACGTTGGGGGAGCTGTGTGCGCCCCGCAAAGCAGCCGAGCTGGCCACAACTTGAGTCACTTGACAAACAGCTGTGCGTGGATGGCATCACCACGCTGTGAGCCCGTCGACAGATGGCCATGAGTGGGCTGTTTTGCCTTGTCAGGCATGCTGCATGCATGTCACACCACTGCCGAGCTGGCCACATCGCAATGGAGTTGGCGGCCACAGGAATCCCTTGGCTGGCGACTACATGTGGGCTTTCTCGCCTCGCCGTCAGCCCAGTGGGCTCTGTGCGTGCCGCAGCACAATGGGGCAGGTGTGCATGGGCTGTCTTGCACTGCCGTTGGCCGCATTGTAATGGTGCTGGCAGCTGCTGGAGTCGCCTGGCTGGCAGCGGTGAGCCCGGCCGTTGGCCCGTTGGGGGCGCTTCTTGTGTGCTGCAGTACAATGGTGCTGGCGGCTGCAACAGTCCCTGGGCAGGTGCCGGCCTGCCGGCTGTGTCACCAGCAGTGCAATGTCGCAGGCTGCCACTAGAGTCCCTTGGCGATGGGCAGTGCACGGGCTCTCTTGCCCCACCATTGTGCCTTTGGACGCCAGAAGGCAATTGAGCTGCCCGCCCCAAGAGCCTGTCCTCGGGAGGCAGTTTGCAGGCCATCTCACCCCTGTGGGAGGCAGCACATAGGTTGTCTCGCCCCTGCGACGGTCCCTCGGGGGCGCAGCATACGTGCTGCAACTCAACTGTGCAGCTGCCACATGGAGCCCTCGGCGGGTGGGCTTGCCCCGCTGTCACACACATCACAATGGAGCTGGCAGCTGCAAGACTGTCTCAGTGGGTGGCAGCGCTTGTATAAAGCTTTGAATGGAGTATGGTGGATGTTGGAGTGGAAATGGGTGTTGTACAACCACTTCGCTAATGACAACCAAGAGCTCCAGTGGTGGGGATGGGCGCTGGTAGCACACCTTAAGAATGTTTCTAGGCAACGATTGATTACTTCGGACTGGCCATCGCTTTGAGGATGATAGGTAGTAGAAAAATTTAGTTAGACTCCTTGAAGTCGAAATAGTTCTTGCCAAAATTTGCTCAGGAAGACAAGGTCTCGGTCACTGACAATTTGAATGTCCCGATTCATTCCTTTCCAGAAAAACAAACAGCTAACCTTCTGGGTGGTAAACTATTCCGAACACCCTATTGATCCCTGCATGCCTAATGGACTCCATTCCTTGCTGACACCATAAAGTTGCATTAAGGCCAAATGGCTTGAACACTCTAACACCTTCATTAACCCTTTGTCTCCTATCTTCTTGATTGATGGTTGAGCGGCACTGTGTAAAACATGTCGCCTTCCCTCTATTTTGAATTCCATGCGAAGTTGTTTAAAATTCCAACAAATGTCACCCAAGGTCTCTTGCCATTGAACTCCCAACACCAGATCACAGCTTCCTAGAGGCAAGATATACAGGTGAACATACTACCCTTTAGTTCCCGCTGAAATCCCTTACATATGCTAGTACAATCAACCTGGTTGCCATCAGCCACCTTCACATGCAACCCAGTTGCGGGTTCAACTTGGCACCCTATGCGTTCGGCTATTTCCCAATCCAAAAAATGGTGAGTACTGTCGAAGTCGATCAACACATGAAGAGATTTGGAGCAAACATGAACCGTGACCCGCATGGTTTTGCACATCTCTGAACCAATCCCAGAGATTGCATGCATTGAAATATGCACCTGCTCCACTGGGTCTTCCTCACCCTCTGATGCTGTCGATCCTTCATTCTCAATTCCTCTTTCATCCTCACTCATCTCAATGAGGTAGAGATTTTTTTGTTGGCATTTATGACTCTGCTCGTATTTTTCGTCACACTAAAAGCAAAGTCCCTTGGCATGCCTTTCGTCAAACTCTACACTACTTTGCATCCTTGAACTTTTTCCCATGGTAGCGTTTCGTCCAGTCGGAGTAGTCTGTCCACCAGCACTTCTAGTTGATGAAGTTCCTGTAATTTTTGGTGGTGTCGGAAGTAGTGGAAGGAGCTTTGAATGGAATTTTGCCCCTTGTTGCAAGGCAATGACTGTTGCTTCCTGCAATTTGGCTAGTGCGAATGCATCCAGCAACCGTTTAGGCATGAACATTTGTACTGGGTGTTGGATCTCCTGTTTGAGGCCGTTGAGGAATATACTGATGGCATATTCCTTTGAAAGATTGACTCAGCTGAGTAGTACATCAAATTGATTTTGGAATTCCGTCATCGAGCGATCTTGTTTAATGCTCAAAAGCTCTGACATCGGGCCGTCAAAGGCCTTAGATCTGAAGCGGGCTGTGACAAGATGTACAAATTCAAGCCACTGCATCCCTATCAAGGTTGGCTTCATTTTGACCTGATTCCCATACCATTAGAGGCCAACATCGTCAAGGTGGTTGATAGCAAGTTTAACCTTGGCATCCTCTGGCGTGTCGTCGAGGTCGAAGAAGTTCTCGTAATTTTGGAGGTCATCCCCAAAAAAGCATGGAAACTCAACCTTCAACCCCCTCTTCATGTAAAAGGAGTGGTCCGAACCTTCTGGTGGTGAAGACGTACTGGCCTTCGGCACCGGTGATGATTGGCTCTGTTTGAGGTTGATCCCCATGATCCACGCATGTATCTCTTCAAGAGCAGCATCGTATTTTTTGGTTAGCTCTGGGATTGAAGCTCGGGTTGAGTCCTCGTTTTTTTTTTTTTTTGCCATGGTCCATAATCCTATCGTGATCTGCCATAGCCAACGTTCCACAGGCAACAAGTGATGTGTCCCACGTCGGTTTCTGAGGAGGTCTTTGAGATATTTATAAGGGTTGGATCTAACCCTCCATTCTTGACCTAACTTTTGTAGTGGAGTTAGGGTTCAATTCTTTATCAGGTGGTATCAGAGTCAAACCTTAGAGGATGCCACCGTGCCGATCCATTTTTGAACTAACTTTTATAGTGGAATTAGGGTTCAATTCTTTATCATACCAAATCTGCTGTGAACTTTTACTGTTAATCGAGAGAATAAGGTAAGAGGCCGAGAAAATATGGAGAATCAGTGATCAATTCAAAAGGAGAAATAGCATGATGAGAGAGAAGAGATTAAATATTAGAGAATTAGAGATGAGTGTTTGATAGATAGAAAGTTGACAACCGAATTCATACATTGTTACATAACTAATTTTTTAAAAAAAAAAACTAGAAGCTTCTCTGCGCTCACGTAACAACCTAGTTGCCTTTTTTTTGTTTTTTTCCTCTGCGTGGCTGTCCATTTATTCGGCTTCTACTCCTGTACTGCCACCTGTCCTACTACTTAGTGAATATTTAAGATGGATACCAATAGAACTTCTTGTTATCTAGGGTTAATAGTTTCAACAAAATTGAAACAATGATATGGATAATTAAAAATATTAAATATTATAGTTACAAATAAACTTTAAATTGAAATTTTGTGAAATGATTTTTTTATAAGTTGTTTTGTTTACTTTAATTAGCATAAAGTTAAAACTTCAAATTACCCCTTTCATATTAGTGTTTTAGTTTTTATTTTTTTAATATTACATTGATAGCACTAATTATGGGATTGATTTTATTTATATTATCTACTGTTGTATAATCAAAAATAAGCTAATTAATTTTTATAACTATAATGATAACTACCAAAGATTTAGTGTTATTATCTGGAGGTGTTTTTTATCAATTGTTGCATTATATTTTTATGTATTGTGTTTTTCAAGTATTTTTAATAGTGAACGTGTTCCTCAAAGTCATTTAGTTGAATTAGATGACAAACTAATTTTTGATAAGAGTTTTCTAATTTTTTTTAGTTAGAGATTTTTATTTTTCCTTAGATATTTTTGCCTTTTTTGTTTTACTTTTTTACTTATTTATGTTTTATGACTAAATCATCTCACTTTGAACTCAATTTTGATCTAGAATTTAAGAGAACCTTGTATAGGTTGAGGAAAAAACCTTAACAGAACTAAGAATAATCTATGGTTACCTCACCTATTACCAATATAATCCTTGATTCAACTTTTACAAGTTCATCTAGTGATTCTAAGCTTGAGGACTTGTCAATAAATAACAAGACTTTGAAAAAACTTCTTGCTCCTGACTTTAATTTACAACTTTTGTGTATATAATATCTTGAGTTAGATGTAGTTATTGAGCTTGAATCAAGATTGATATATTTGTTACCTACCTTTCATGGTCATGTAGGAAAGGATCCTAATATGCATTTAAAGGAGTGTTATATTGTTTGTTCAAGCATAAAGCCAATAGAGGTGACAAAAGGGAAGATAAAACTGAAAGCTTTTCCATTCTTTTTGGTTGATGATGCTATGATTGGCTTTATGATCCAACCTCAAAATCAATCATTAAATGAAATGAGATAAAGAGGTAGTTTTTGAAAATATATTTTCTTACTTTAAGGGTTGCAAACATGAGGAAGGAAATTTGTAGATTTACCAATGCAATAGATTGACCCTTAATGAGTATTAGGAGAGATTCAATAAATTATGTGCAAGTTGTCCACATTACTAAATAAGTGATTGGTTAGTGATCCAATATTTTTACAAAGGCTTACTTCCTACGAACAAGAACATAATAAATGTAGCAAGTGGAGGAGCTCTAGTAAATAAGATGTTGAAAGCTACAAGGAATTTGATTTTCCATATGGTAACAAACTCCTAAATGTATGGGACAAGACAAGATACTTCAATCAGAAAAAGTACATGAGGTAAACACATCTACTCTTCTACAACAAATTTCTAACCTTGCTTTTATTGTTTGACAGATGGTTGTGAAAAATATGCAACAAATTAAGGCATGTGACGTATGTTTAATGATGGGACATGCAATTAACTTATGCCTAATTCTTCAAGAGAAGCATAAGAGTAGGATTTTTAAGGCAACCAAGCAAGAATGATCCTTACATACAATCCAAGATGGAGGGATCGTCCTAACTTAAGTAATAGCATAATAGGCATCTAATTGAAAATGAGTATCAAAATAAGCTAGTAAGGTTCTAACAAACTCAATAACCTCATCCACCTAAAAAAAATAGCTATGCCTAGTTCAAGTACATCATTGAAAAATATGTTTAAAACCTTCTTAACTCACACTTAGCAATTTCAACAAGAGACAAGCGTGAGCATACACAATTGTGAAAATTAGGTGAGTTAGCTAGCTTCCATAATAGGGAGATTGGATGTTCAGGAGTTAAGTAAATTACCTTCTCAACCCCTAGTAAATCCAAAAGAAATTGTGAGTGCTATATCATTAAGGAGAAGAAAATAACTAAAGAAAACACATAAGAAAATACCTGCTATGGCCATTGAAAAAGAGCTAGAGATTTCTTCATTTAAGGCAAATCCTAACTCTTCCATTTAGATAAAAACTAACCCCCTTTCTTTCCCTATTAGGTAAATAAAATCCAAAAAGAAGGAGCATAAGAGAAAGATCCTTGAGACATTCTATAAGGTAGAGGTAAAGATAGCACTTTTAGAGGCAATTAAGCAAGTACTAAGTTATGTGAAGTTTCTCGAGGAGTTATGCACTAATAAATGGAGACTGAAAGGTGATGGGAAGATTATAGTGGGGGAAAATGTATTTATAGTTGTGGTTCTCCAAAGGAAGCTTCCCCCTAAGTGTAAACATTTAGGTATATTCATCATCTCATAACAAATAGGTAATACCATATTTGAAAGAGTCATGTTAGATTTAGGAGCTTTTATTAATGTAATGTCATGATCGATTTATACTTTTTTATACTTTTATCCAAGACCATTACAAAAATATTATTATTATTATACAAGTAGTTGATTGTATTAATACTTACCCCAAAGGGGTAGTTGAGAATGCGTTAGTATGGGTGAATGAGTTAATGTTTCAAGCTAACTTATGCATACATATGAATGATGTTGCTTTGCCTAACTCTACACCTATTTTGTTGGGAAGACAACCTTCTTAAAGATAGCTAAGACAATAATTGATGTGCATGAGAGTACTTTGATGATGGAGTTTAAAGGTGAACAAATTCAGCTCAATATTTACAAGATTATAAGGTATCATAGTGATGTCCTCTCAGTTTACACTATAAATGTTATTGATTCTTTGGCATAGGAAATTTTTCAGTTGATAACCAAAGAAGAGTTAGAATTGACAATTGTAAAAGATTTTGAGCTACAAACAGAAGGAGAAGTTGAGCTAAGCAAGGAGTTAAAGAAGATTATGATTGAATTTCATTCATTATCAATGATTTTAGATAGATATGTAGTTTCTTTCATTTAATTGCTAGTTGCTCACAAGAAAGTTTTACCTTTCTTCTTCCGAACTCTTGTGTTAGAGCTAAAACTTTTACTAGCTTATTTAAAATATATGTATTTAAGAGAGGAAGACACCCTCTCAATTATTATTGCAAGAAATTTGACATGTGTAGGAATAAAAGTTGATTTGTATGCTAAGAGAGCATAAGATGATGATTAGTTGGACAATTGTAGACTTTAAGGGGATACATTTTGTCATCCGCATGCATTGAATATTATTGGAGGAATAAGAAAAACTAGACTGAAGCAATGTGTTGTCGAGCTAACAATATTAAATAATGACACTACTTGGGAGGTAGCCCAAGTATAATTTAGATTTAAATTCTTTACCTTTCCTTTTATTTTTATTACCTTTTATTATAGTTGACCTTACATTGAGAATAATGTAAGTTTTAAGTATACAGAAGAGGTTTAGATAAGATTTTTTTTATATATAGTTTTTAAAATTTTTATGAAATAGTTATCACATGTTAGTTATGCTTTAGAATGCTTTATGATGTATAAATATTAAATTATTTTATTTTATGTTAGCTTAGCTTAGTATGTTAGTAATGTCTTGTAAAATAATGGTTAATATGCTTAACTTTTTAATACTTAATTGAAACAATATTTATTGAGAAGTTGTTTATGTTTTATAATTAAACATTATTGAGTAGTGTGTGATTTATCTTAAATTTGTTCTTCTTAAACTAGTCTTAAACTTAGGTTCAATTAAATAGGGCATTGAAAAAAACACATAATTTTAATTTTATTATGTTGTTCAAATTGCTTGGTCATTAGGAGCACATAACCACAATTGTTGACATTCATGCCAAACAACGATGTGAACATGAGTAAGCAAAACACCTTGATTTATGTTTTCTAATTTTTGGATATGCCTTAAGAAAGGATATTAATTTTACTTTTCTACTTTATTAAAGGACACCTTAGTTTGCTACTTATATTGTAATAGTAAAGAGAAATAATTGATTGGTATACTATATGACTTGGTTGTATTAGTTGTGTGCATTCATTAAAGCAATTATGGATAGAGGAAAAGAGATAAGTATGTTGTTATTATTTTATTCAACATTGTTACATTTCTAAGGTAGGTGTGTATATTGGTTGAAAATTAAATGAAATTAGCTTATGCATTATAATGGTGTTTTGAGGTATGATTAATGTGTGGTTTATTATTCTTTTAAGTTTGATTTTATTTTGCTTAAAGATGTTCAAAAGCTAAGTGTAGGGGAATTTAATAAGTTCATTAGAATTTATTTATTTTCTTTTACATTTAGTTGTTTTTAATAAGTTTTATAGCTATTAAAGTTCATTAAAATGTGTTTTGTGACTTAGGTATATTTTGAAGAAGTGTTGAGAATTTTACTTTTAGAAGTCAATATTATAGCATTTCATCATTCTGACTTTTATCCCTTATTTTATGTTTTTCATTAACTTAAATGTTAATATTAAAATAGTGATCTTTAGTGAAATAGTAGACATCTCAAATTTGCCAAATTGGAGTAGTAAGTCTAAATGTGAGTATGTCTCAGTCATGAAATATTGTTTCAAAGACTAGGCAAATAAAGTCCAAATCTTAATTGGAGTAGATGATAATGATGAGGAGCAACGTGAGCACATTTTCTAGACAAAATGTCATGTTAAAGATAAGGTATGTATCATGATTATCGATAGTAGAAGTTATACTAATGTTGCTAATACTTTATTTGTAAAAAAGTTGAATTTGGATACCTTCAAGCATCCTAAGCCTTATAAGCTGTAATAGTTAAATGATTGTGGAGAAATTAGAGTAACCAAGCAAGTTTTAGTTGCCTTTTCTATTGGCAATTATAAGGATGAGATTCTCTGTGATGTGGCACCAATGCATGACAATTTGATATACTTCTTGGGTGACTATGACAATTTGATAGGAAGGTTACTGATGATGGCCACAAGAATAGATACTCCTTTGTAATTAATAATTTGATTGTTGTATTAACTCCTCTCAAACCTATTCAAGCATTTGAAGATCAAATTAAGATAACAAGAAAGTGCAAAATGAGAAAAGAACAAATGAGAGAATAAGGGGAAAAGAAAAAGAAAGAGAGTGAGAGGTCAAAAGAAAAGAGAGAAAGTGAGGCTGAGTAGAAAAATTCAAGCGGAAAGGGTGAGGCAAAGAAAAAAGTTGGAGAGAAAAGTGTATAAAAATAAGAGAAAAGCTAGAAAGTGAGTGTGTTTACTGGGAAAGTGAGGTTAAGAGTGTTATGATTACAAGTTAACAACTACTTGTACTTATATACAAGGATGTTTATTTTTATCTAATGACTTTAACTCCTCTTTGCCTAGTGTGATTGTTCCATTATTGCAGGAGTTTGAAGATTTATTTCCCGAAGAGATTCCCTAAGGTAAAGGAGTTCATAGAAACATTTTCTTATGTGACCAAGTACGATAATAAATCTTCAAACTCCTACAATAATAGAACAACCACACTAGGCAAAGTGGAATTAGAGTCATTAGATAAAATAATAAATATTATTGTATATAAGTACAAGTAGGTGTTGTCTTGCGATCATAGCACACTTAACTTCACTTTTTCCAGCAAACACACTCACCTTCTTAGTTTTCTCTCCTTTTTGCACACTTTTCTCTCCAACTTTTCTCTCTGCCTTGTCCTTTTCACTTGACTTTTTCCCCTTAGCCTCACTTTCTCTCTTTTCTTTTGACCTCTCACTATCTTTCTTTTTCCTTTCCCCTTGTTCTCTCATTTCTTCTTCCCTCATTTTGCACTCTCTTATTATTTTAATTTGATCTTCATATAGCGAATTATTAATTATAAAGGAGTATCTATTCTTGTGGCCATTGTGAGTAACCTTCCTATCAAATTGCCATTGTTGCCTAATAAGAATATGACCAGCATGCATTGGTGCCATATCATAAAGAACCTCATCATTGTAATTGTCAATAGAAAAGTGATGCAGAAAACCCCAAAAAGATGTGGCTTAGGGACCCAATGCACACAAGGGATCAAAGAACAACCAGGAAAGCTAAACTTGAGTTTAATAACACAAACCCTAGACCCACCATTCGAAGGAACACGAACCTAGGGTATTTAAGAAGGATATGGATGCCACACTCTAGAAAAGAAAGGAATTCTGATGTAGAAAACCCCAAAAAGACATGGCTTAGGGAACCAATAAACACAAGGAATCAAAAAAACAACCAGGAAAGTAAACCAGAGTTTAATAACACAAACCCTAAACCCACCATTCAAAAGAACATGAACCTAGGGTATTTATGGACGCCACACTCCAGAAAAGAAAGGAATTGGGAGTGATAAGTTGATTGGAACGCCACAAGAAGTACCTCTTAATAAGTTCTTTAGTCCTTAAAAGAACTAAAGGAGAAAAACCCTTGTTTTCTATTTCACTCAAAGTTGTCTGATTTTCCAGAGCATACAAGGGGTGCCTATTTATAGGCTAAGATAGCAATCTTAAAGAGGTACAAATTCCTACTTAGGATAAATCCTTATTTTGGAGGAATTCCTAATTATGGACAAATTCCAACATAGATAATAAACACCTATGTAGGAGTGAATGCTATTACTTAGTCTAACCATTAAGTATTCCAATTATATTAATTAGGCCTGAACTTTTTATCAAACTTAAATTC
>CM038611.1:7906792-7932337 GCA_021533255.1 Ceriops tagal | reverse complement strand
CAACAACAAATACAAATTCCCTACCCCTTTTTGTTCGTGGCAATCCTAGTATGTCCATAGATAAATCAACCCAAGGATGGCTAGATATAGGTAAAAAGGTATACAAGCCATGGGATAAAACTCTAGATTTAGCCTATTTGCATGTTCTGCATTTCTCACATATCCTCTCAACATCTCGTTTCATGCGTGGCCAAAAGAAATGTTCATTTAGGACATCTAGGGTTGTCCTAACTCTGAAATGACCCATTAGACCACCCTCATGAGTTTCTCTTACAACCAACTCCCTCAAAGAACTCTTAGGCATGCATAAATGATTTTCCCTAAATAAGAAACCCTTATGCCTATAAAACTTCTCAAAGGTTAACGTCTCACATGCTCTATACACATTAGCAAAGTCAAGATCATTCACATATAAATCCTTAATATATTCAAATCCTAATAAGTTTGCAGTAAGTGTAGAGATAAGGGCATACCTGAGAGATAATGCATCAGCTACCACATTTTCTTTATCTTGTTTATATTTGATGATGTAGGGAAAGGTCTCAATGAATTTAATCCACTTGGCATGTCTTTTGCTCAACTTTCTATGTTCCTTCAAGTGCTTCAAAGATTTATGGTCAATAGGGATGACAAACTCCTTGGGCCAAAAGTAATGTTGCCATGTCTCCAAAGCCCGTACCAATGCATACATCTCTTTAACATAAGTAGGATAATTAAGACTTGCTCCACTTAGCTTTTCACTAAAGTAAGTAATTGGGCGCCTTTCCTACATCAAAATATCTCTAATGCCAATACCTAAAGCATCACACTCAAATTCGAAAGCTTTTGCAAAGATAGGTAAAGCAAGTAAGGGTGCAGAACTTAATTTTTCTATGATGCAATTAAAAGCCTTGACTTGGTCACTACCCCACCTAAAATTCATGTTCTTTTTCATAAGATCAGTGAGTGGTGCACCAATGGTGCAAAAGTGCTTAACAAAGCATCTATAAAAACTAGCTAGACCATGAAAGCTACGCACATCACTAATTGACTTAGGTGTTAGCCAATCACGAATTGCTTTAACTTTTTCCTCGTCAACCTCAACACCTTTAGCATTGACAACATAACTAAGAAATGTGATCTGATTAGTACAAAAGGAACATTTTTGTTAGTTAGCATACAATTTCTCAGAACATAAAACACTTACAATATAGAACGTAAATGATCAAGATGCTCTTCTAGGGTTTTACTATAGACCAAAGTATCATCAAAATACACAACTACAAATTTACCAATGAATAGATGCAAAACATGATTCATGAGTCACATAAAAGTACTTGGTGCATTAGTGAGACCAAATGGCATAACAAGTCATTCATACAAACAGTACTTAGTTTTGAAAGTTGTTTTTCACTTGTCTCCCTCTCTCATCCTAATCTAATGATATCCACTTTTCAAATCAATCTTAGAAAAGACACATGAACCATGCAATTCATCCAACATGTCATCTAATCTAGGTATGGGGTGACAATACTTTACAATGATTTTGTTGACTGCTCGACAATCAACACACATCCTCTAAGTCCCATCTTTTTTGGGTACAAGTAGGACAGAAATAACACATGGACTCATGCTTTCCCTCACATATCCTTTGGAAATAAGCTCCTCAACCTGCCTTTGAAGCTCCTTTGTCTCTTCAGGATTACTCTTATATGCTGGCCAGTTGGGGATGGATGCAATCGAGATGAAATCAATTTGATGCTCAATTCCTCTATTAGGTGGCAATCCACTTGGGACATCATCAAGGAATACGTCTTCAAATTCTTGCAATAGATCAACAACAACACTAGGCAAAGATTGGTTAAACTTATTAGTGTTAAAATAAGCCTCCTTGTATAAAAGTACGATCATAGGCTATTTGGCATAGAATGCTTTTTTGACATCACTTTCTTTTGTATAGAGACTTTCTCTTTTCTTCTCTTTCTCTTGTGTCCTCACGTTTTCTCCTCTCTTTTCTCTTTTATCAATCTCTCTTTTCTGTTCACTCTCATTTTTAATCCTCAATTGATCCTCATAAGCTTGTTGAGGTGATAATGGTACAAGAGTGATAGGTTTTTCATTCATTACAAAGGAGTATCGATTCTTGAAGCCATCATGCATAACTCGCCTGTCAAATTGTCATGGTCTTCCGAATAGAATATGACTCGCATGCATAGTTACAACATCACATAAAACTTTATCATGGTACCTTCCAATAGAAAATGATATGAGCACTTGCTTATTTACCTTGACTTCACCACTCACATTCAACCACTAAAGCTTATATGGCCTAGGATGCTTCATAGTAGGTAAATCCAACATCTCAACCATAGTTGTGCTAGCAATATTAGTGCAACTCCCACCATTACATACCTTATCTTTGATGAGACACCTTGTCTGAAAGATGTTATCTCATTGCACTTCATTTTCTTCATTTACTTGCACATTCAATACTCGCCTTGTAATGAGAGCTACTTCATTAACCGGATACTCCTCTCCATCACTTTCACCCTCTGATGATAGCACAAAATCATCATCTAATTCACTTTTAGTTTCAACATCACCATTACTTCTCAAGATCATTGCATGCTTATTTGGACATTGAGATGCAATATGACCCCTGCCCAAACACTTTAAACATTTAACATCTCTATTTCTACTTGGTTAGGGTTCAAAATTACCTGTCTCGTTACTAGAACCCACATTCTTGTGCTTGGAAAGCTCGGCTTGCTAGAACCCACATACTTGCTTTACCTAACTTTGCAACTCTGCTATTGTATTAGCTTGCTCCTCCATCCTCTCCCTCATATCATCAAATCTGGTATTCATGCGCTCAAATTGTTGTTGCATAGCTTTGATCATGAAGGACACATCACCAGCTCCCTCTTGAGCTGCACCTTTGTCTTTGGACGTCAAAGAACTTCTACAAAAAATAATTAGGATACCTCACAGAACACTCCCTCACGTGTGTCACTCAAAAGATGTTGTCACACTCCCTCATGTTTACACTCTTTATGGCTTTTTCTTTATATAAATTTTCATTCATACCTTTTACCACTCGGATTTTCCCTTTCAGCTCTATAAAGAACTAAACAATGTAAATCAAGGGTATTGATTTTGAATAGAATAAGATAAATGGGGTAGAATTGAACAAATTGGAGAACAAGGAATCAAAAACGAACAAATTGGAGTTGAGCAAGAAAACTTTACTATTATTGTGGCCAATATGATCAAATGTTAACCTTATTAATAACTTGAATTTGATGTTCTTTTTCTTTTGTTCTTCTTTCTTTTTTTTTTTTCAACACAAAACAACAGTAGAATACTTAGATACAACAATTGGAATTGAAATTAGCATGTTTATGAGCTTAAACAAACAAGCAAAGAGAGAAGGATTGCAAACAAACAGATTTGTGCATTTGAATGGTAATGCACGTAATAGACAAACTAAAAAGAAATAAATAAATCACAAGGTAGAAAATTGAAGAGTGAGTGGACTCAACCTGATTTAGAACCAAGCTCTGATACCTACTGATGCAAAAAACTCCAAAAAGACGTGGCTTAAGGACCTAATTCACACAAGGAATCAAAGAACAACCAGGAAAGCTAAACCAGAGTTTACTAACACAAACCCTAGACCCAACATTCGAAGGAACACGAACCTAGGGTATTTAATAAGGATATGGATGTCAAACTCCAAAAAAGAAAGGAATTGGGAGTGGTAAGTCGATTGGAACACCACAAGAAGAAGTACCTCTTGATAAGTTCTTTAGTCCTCAAAAAAACAAAGGGAGAAAAACCCTTGCTTTCTATTTCACTCAAAGTTATCTCCCTTTTTCAGAGCTTATAAGGGGTGCCTATTTATAGGCTAAGATAGCAATTCTAAAGAGGAACAAATTCCTACTTAGGACAAATCCTTATTTCGGATGAATTCCTAACTATGAACAAATTCAAACATAGACAATAGACTCCTATTTAGGAGTGAATGCTATTACTTATTAGTCTGACCCATTAAGTATTCCAATTATATTAATTAGGCATGGACTCTTTGTTAAACTTAAATTCACACCATTTGAAACTTGGTTGGCCTGAATGTCCTCAATTAGCCCATTTAGTGCTTCTTTAATCTTTTTGGCTCTATCTTGCATTATTGGGCCTTCTAGAATGTGCAGTGGACCTCTTGCATCCATTGAAGATCTCACTTGTGTTATTGGGCCTTCTGGAATGTGCGATGGACCTCTTGCATCCATTGAACCCTTCCACCCATCATCTCTATAGTTCTCATCACTAGGCAAAGAGGATTTAGAGTCATTAGATAAAAAATAAACATCCTTGTAAATAAGTATAAGTAGTTGCCTTGTGATCATAGCACTCTTAACCTCACTTTTCCTAACAAACATACTCACCTTCTCACTTTTCTCACTTTTCTCTCCAACTTTTCTCTCTGCCCCGTTCCTTTTGCTTGAGTTTTTTCCCTCAACCTGATAGAAGCCATATTGTACCAGCTTAAATAAACAAGGGAGTTGATGCTTTGCAAATCCTTGGAGGACCAATGACAAGGGCAAGGTCAAAGAAAATAAAGGAAGCTCTCAACAACTTGTTGTGTAACATTTACTATTAGGAAGTTGCTAGGTATGAGTTAAGGATGATAGAGGCTTTACTAGGGATTACAAATGGGTCATCTGTGGAGGAATTTGAGAACCATGGCCTTGGGAAGGAAGTTGGATTTGGGAGCCCATGTTTGGGCATTTAAATGGATTATTTTCATGGGTTATATTGTTATGTAGTGTGTTGAACGAATTTCAGCATCTTAATGGGTTATTTTCATGGGTTTTTATTATTATTTAGTGGGTTGGAATAATTTCCATAATAAGCCTATCTTATTAGCTAGGGTTTTGGGGGGTTTGCATATAAAAAGGACAAAAAGAGTGGCTAGAGGAGGCAGACCCATCTTCATGAGTGTATAAGCTATTTTCTCTGGTTCTTTGAAAACTAATTCTAAACTTTCATACTTGAATGTGTTGGTTCAATAGACTTATCTTCTTCAACGTTGTTGTTGTTAGGAGTGGCATTTGAATCTTATAGTTCTGGTTCTTAGTTGTTTATTATCATTGGGTCAGAATTCCAAATCCCTTAACCTTTATTAGAATGATCCGATACCATCATTGGTGTTGGGTTCTGTTTACATATAATTAGAGTTTGTATTATTTGATATCAGAGCCTTAGCTCTAACTCAGGTTAGTTATACTTTTGTTATCATCGCTTTTTTGTGTTTTTCATTGTTGGTTGAATAATCAAAAATGAAAACAAAAGAAAAGAAGAAATTCGTGTGTTCTTGTGTTTGGTCGCTACTGTCATTCATTTTGCAGAAATACCCATCAGTTAACCAAAAAAAAAAACAAAAATCGTGTATTTCTTGGATTGCCTTTCTGTTATTCGTTCCTTTTATAGAAATACCCATTACTTAACCCAAAAAAAAAAGGGCTTCATTGCTCAATTGGTCAATTACTTAATTATATTCGATAATTGATTGTTGTCCAATTGCACTGCTCATTTCATTGAATTCCTAATCATTCTGTTTACTTTATTGCCCATTTTTTTTTATCGTGTCACTTCTTTGAAGAGTTAGGTCTAGGATTGATATATTCAAGTTTTGCTTGTTCTGAATTTAGTTTGCTTGGAACTATTGAAAGAGCTCTTAGAGTCTTGCAATTCATTGGGTGAAACACGAGAGTTGAGGACTACTATAATTAAGTGGAAAGCAAATAGGAAAGGGAGTGAGTTTTGTGAGATATATTTTTTATTTACTAATAATCTTGCATGTACAATGTCTAATGCTAAAGAAGGCAATTTCCCACATAGAGAGGAGGAAGTAGTTGTTCTAGATTTCAAATTGCTTATGAAAATCCTTAGAGCAGAAGTTTGATAAGATTGACCAAATCTTTTGGGAAGTGCGAGATATGATGGATAAAATAGAAGGGGAATCGAGTGTTAATCCTAAGATGCCTGCTGGGAGGGTCGTCAAGGAGCAATTTGAACACGATTTTGGTAAAGATGGTGATGATTATTATGATGATGGTGATAATGCTAGTAGAAATTTCAGAGGTGGATTTAGAGGAGGATGTGGTAATAGGAATGGTAGAGGAGTAAGAGGTAATGGAAATGTTTATGATAGGTACAATGGAGGTTGGGATAATAGAAATAGAGTGGAGGAATGAGTAGACAAAAATCTTAGTAGTATTAAAATGAAAATACCTTCTTTCTAAGGGAAAGCTGACCCTGATTTCTATTTGGATTAGGAACGAAGGGTAGAATTAATATATAAGTGTCATAACTTCTCTGAGGAGAAGAAAGTGAAGTTACCTATAGCAGAGTTCATTGATTTATGCTATAGTATGGTGGGACTAGCAAGTTACCACTAGGAGAAGAAATTTTGAGAGAACCGTAGAAACTTGGAATGAGTTTAAAACTGTGATATGAAGGAGATTTGTTCCCAACTCTTATTATAGGGATTTGTATAACAAGTTGCAAAGCCTTATGTAAGGTTCTAAGAGTGTGGAAGAGTACTATAAGGAGATGGAAATTGCTATGGTTAGGGCAAATGTAATAGAGGATAGGGAGGCAACCATGGTTAGGTTCTTCCAAGAGTTGAATAGAAGCATAGCTGATGTGGTAGAACTGCAACACTATGTACAGCTTGAAGACATGGTACACTTTGCCATGAAAGTTGAGAGGCAACTTATGGGAAGGAGCACATCTAGATATAATCAGAACTCAGGTTTATCTTTTTGGAAGTCAAACTGGGGGAAGAAGGAAGAGAAGATGACTTCTAAGCTTAAAACCAATTCACATAGACCTAAGACTAATGGGGGCAGCCTTGCAAGGGGCAAATTTGAAGAAAAACTTGAGGGCACCCAAGGAAAAACTAGAGACATCAAATGCTTTAGATGTCTGGGTAGGGGTCATGTGGCTTCACAATGTTCTAACAAGAGAACCATGTACCTTAAGGAGAATGGTGATTATGTGTCTAGCAGTGATGTTAGTGATGAAGACCAAATGCCACCACTAGATGATGCTAGTGATGTTGATGAAGGGATAGAGTATCTAGAGTATGGTGAAAGGCTTTTAGTAGCAAGGAGAGCCTTTAGCGTGTAGGTTAAGAAGGAGGATGATGTTGAGATGTAGCGGGAAAATATTTTCCATACTTGATGTTTAGTTCAAGATAGACTTTGTTGCTTGATCATCAATGGAGGTAGTTGCACTAATGTAGCAAGTACAAAGTTGGTGGAAAAATTGAACTTGCTGATAACCAAACATCCTAGGCCATATAATTTGCAATGGTTGAATGACAATGGAGTGGTGAAAGTGACTAAACAAGTTGTGGTTCCATTTTCCATTAGTAGATATAAGGATGAGTTGTTTTGTAATGTTGTACCTATGCAAGCCAGGCATTTGTTATTGGGTTGTCCGTGGCAATTTGATAGAAACTTATGATAGTTACAAGAACCGCTATTCTTTCACCATGGATGAAAAACCATTCACACTTGTTCCATTGACTCTAAAATAGGTGTATGAAGACCAAGTGAGACTTTATGAAAGTGAGCAAAAGAGGAGAAGCGAAAAGAAAGAGAGAGTCAAGAGAAAAGAAAGTGAAGGAGAGAAAAAAAGGTGAAAGCATTTGAGAGTGCTAAGTACAAGAGTGGTCAGATTCATAAGAGTGAAGATAAGACAAATCAAGTGAGGGTGTTTGCAAAAGGAGCAGAAGGTTGCCTTCCAAGCTAGGCAACAAATGATCTTGATCATTTACAAGGATTCTCATTTCTTTAACACTAACCTTGATTCATCTTTGTCTAGTGCTATTTCATCTTTATTGTAGGATTATAATGATGTATTACCTAAGGAGATCCCAGTTGGTTTACCACCAAGGAGAGGGATTGAACATCACATTAATCTTATTCCTGGAGCTCCTATTCCCAATAAGCCCATGTATAGGACTAATCCTGAGGAAACAAAGGAGCTTTAGAGGCTAGTTAATGAGTTGATGAAGAAGGGACATGTAAGGGAGAGCAAGAGTCCATGTGTAGTGTCAGTGTTGCTTATGCCAAAGAAAGATGGATCTTGGAAGATGTATGTCGATTGTAAAGCTATCAACAAAATAACAATTAAGGATTGACATCCTATACCTAGACTTGATGATATGCTAGATGAATAACATGGTGCTTGTTACTTCTCTAAAATTGACCTTAAGAGTGGGTATCATCAAATCAGGATGAGGGAAGGAGATGAATGGAAAACTGCATTCAAAACCAAGCATGGTTTGTATGAATGGTTAGTTATTTCCCTTGGTTTAATTAATGCACCTAGTACTTTTATGAGATTAATGAATCATGTTTTGAAACCTTTCTTAGGAAAGTTTGTTGTGGCTTATTTTGATGACATATTAGTATACAATAGGAATTTAAAAGAGCATGTTGAACATTTGCATTATGTGCTTGATGTTTTGAGGAAAGAGAAATTGTATGCTAATTTGAAGAAATGCAATTTTTGCAAGGATCATGTCATTTTCTTGGGTTATGTTGTGTCTGCTCATGGCATAAAGGTTGATAAAGAGAAGATTAAGGCAATTCAAGAATGACCTACACCTAAGAGTGTGAGTGATGTGAAGAGTTTCCATGGTTTGGCTAGCTTTTATAGAAGGTTCATTAAGGATTTTTGTACCATAGTTGCACCATTGATTGAGGTGATTAAAAAGAGTGGGTTTCAAGTGGAGTAAGGAACAACAAGATGACTTTGATTTGCTTAAGTATAAGTAGTGTAAAGCATCACTTGCATCACTTCTTGCTTTCCTTGATTTTTCTAAGATCTTTGAAATTGAATGTGTTGCATCGGGCATTAGGATTGGGGGAGTTCTAATGCAAGAGAAACGACCTATTGCATTCTTTAGTGAGATGTTGAGTAGGGCAACATTGAATTATCCAACTTATGATAAAGAAATGTATGCACTTGTTAGGACATTAGAAACGTGGCAACATTACCTTTGGCCCAAGGAGTTTGTAATTCATACTGATCATGAGTCTTTAAAATCCTTGAAGGGGCAAGGTAAGTTGAATAGGAGACATGCAAAATGGGTTGAGTTTATTGTAACTTTTCCTTATGTAATTCAATTACAAATCACATAAGGAAAATGTTATTGTTGATGCATTGTCACGTAGGTACACATTGATTAGCACTTTGAGCTTTATGTTGCTGGGGTTTAAGCATATTATTGATTTGAATGCTAATGATGCTAACATTAGTAATGTATATGCTGCATGTGAGAAAGCTATCTTTGGTAAGTTCTTGATGTGGAAAACCACAAAAAGATGTGGCTTAGGGACCCAACGCACACAAGGAATCAAAGAACAACTAGGAAAGTTAAACCAGAGTTTAATATCACAAACCCTAGACCCACCCTTTGAAAGAATACAGACCTAGGGTATTTAAGAAGGATATGGATGCCACACTCCAGAAAAGAAAGGAACTAGGAGTGATAAGTCGATTGGAATGCCACAAGAAGAAGTACCTCTTGATAAGTTCTTTAGTCCTTAAAAGAACCGAGAGAAAAAAAACCCTTGCTTTCTATTTCACTTAAAGTTATTTTGATTTTCCAGAGCTTACAAGGGGTGCCTATTTATAGGCTAAAATAGCAATCCTAAAAAGGTACAAATTCCTACTTAGGAGAAATCCTTATTTTGGAGGATTTCCTAAACATGGACAAATTCCAACATAGACCATAAACTCCTATTTAGGAGGGAATGCTATTACTTAGTCTGACCTATTAAAGTATTCTAATTATATTAATTAGGCTTGGACTCTTTGTCAAATTTGAATTCGCACCATTTGAAGCTTGGTTGGCCTGAATGTCCTGAATCAGCCCATTTAGTGCTTCTTTAATCTTTTTGGCTCTAGCTGGTGTTATTGGATCTTCTGGAATGTGCAATGGAATCCTTGCATCCATTGAAGCCTTCCACCCATCATCTCTATAGTTCTCATCATTCCCCCTCTCCTCAAAAGGATTCGTCCCCGAATCATCACCTACATAAAAAGGGGAAATATCAGAAATGTTAAATGTTGCACTCACATTATACATACCAGGAAGGTCTAACTTATAAGCATTGTCATTAATTCAGGCTACAACTTGAAAGGGACCATCTTCTCTAGGTTGTAGCTTCGAATGCCTTTGAGCTGGGAACCATTCAATGCACATATGCACCCAAACCTAATCACCATGTACAAACACCACCTTCTTTCGTCCCTTGTTGACATTCGATGCGTGTTGCTTGGTTCATTTTTCAATATGTTGTCGCAGCACCTTCTCATGCAATTTTTTTATCATATCAACTTTGCGTTCCCCATCTAAGCTGGCATACTCATTGACAGTTATAGGTACCAAATCCAAAGGAGTCAATGGATTAAAACCATATACGATTTCAAATGAAGAGTAACTAGTAGTAGAATGAACACTCCTATTATACGCAAACTCCACAAGTGGTAAACAATCTTCCCATATTTTCAAATTTGCAAAAGAGTATAAAGAGTTCGATTAACTACCTCTTCTGCCAATCAGTTTGTGGATGACAAGTAGTTGAAAACAATAGCTTAGTACCTAACTTACCCCCACAAAGTCTTCCAGAAGTAGCTTAGGAACTTTGTATCCCGATCTAAAACAATGCTTCGTGGCATGCCATGCTAGCGTACTACTTCTCTAAAGAATAAGTCAGCCACGTTGTTTGCATCATCAGTTTTATGACATGGGATGAAGTGTGTCATCTTTAAAAATCTATCAACAACAACAAATACAAAATCCCTACCCCTTTTTGTTCGTGGCAATCCTAGTACAAAGTCCATAGATAAATCAACCCAGGGATGGTTAGGTATGGGTAAAAGGGTATACAAGTCATAGGGTAAAACTCTAGATTTAACTTGTTTGCATGTTATGCATTTCACACATACCCTCTCAACATCTCATTTCATTCGTGGCCAAAAGAAATGTTCATTTAGGACATCTAGGGTTTTTCTAACTCCGAAATGACCCATTAGACCACCCTAATGAGCTTCTCTTACAACCAACTCCCTCAATGAACTCATAGGCATGCATAAACGATTTTCCCTAAATAAGAAACCCTCATACCTATAAAACTTCTCAAAGGCTGATGCTTCACATGCTCCATACACATTAGCAAAGTCAGGATCATTCACATATAAATCCTTAATATGTTCAAATCCTAATAAGTTTGTAGTAAGTGTAGAGATAAGGGCATACCTACGAGATAGTGCATCAATTACCACATTTTCCTTACCTTGTTTATATTGGATGATGTAGGGAAAGGTCTCAATGAATTCAACCCACTTGGCATGTCTTTTGTTCATCTTTCATTGTCCCTTCAAGTGCTTCAAAGATTCATGGTCAGTATGGATGACAAACTCTTTGGGCCAAAGGTAATGTTGCCATGTCTCCAAAGCCTGTACCAATGCATACATCTCTTTATCATAAGTAGGATAATTAAGGCTTGCTCCACTTAGCTTTTCACTAAAGTAAGCAATTAGGTGCCTTTCCTGCATCAAAACAACTCAAATGCCAATACCTGAAGCATCACACTCAATCTTAAAAGCTTTTGCAAAGTTAGGTAAAGCAAGTAAGGGTGCAGAACTTAATTTTTCCTTGATGCAATTAAAAGCCTTGTCTTGGTCGCTACCCCACCTAAAACTCATGTTCTTTTTGATAAGCTTAGTGAGTGGTGCGGCAATGGTACTAAAGTCTTTAACAAAGTGTCTATAGAAACTAGCTAAACCATGAAAGTTACGTACGTCACTAGTTGACTTAGGTGTAGGCCAATAACAAATTGCCTTAACTTTTTCCTCGTCAACCTCAACACCTTTAGCACTGACAACATAGCCAAGAAATGTGATCTGATTAGTATAAAAGGAACATTTATGTAAGTTAGCATACAATTTCTTAGAACGTTAAACACTTACAACAGAACGTAAATGATCAAGATGATCTTCTAGGGTTTTACAATAGATCAAAATATCATCAAAATACACAACTACAAACTTACCAATGAATGCACGTAAAACATGCTTCATTAGTCGCATAAAAGTGCTTGGTGCATTAGTGAGACCAAATGGCATAACAAGCCACTTATACAACCCATACTTAGTTTTGAAAGCTGTTTTCCACTCATCTCCCTCTTTCATCCTAATTTGATGATATCCACTTTTCAAATCAATCTTAGAAAAGACACATGACCTATGCAAGTCATCCAACATGTTGTCTAATCTAGGTATGGGGGTGACAATACTTTACCGTGATTTTGTTGATTGCTCGACAATCAACACACATCCTGTAAGTCCCATCTTTTTTTGGGTACAAGTAGGACAGGAACAGCACATGGACTCATGCTTTCCCTCACATATCCTTTGGACATCAGCTTCTCAACCTACCTTTGAAGCTCCTTTGTCTCCTCAGGATTACTCTTATATGCTGGCCAGTTAGGGATGGATGCACCTAGGATGAAATCAATTTGATGCTCAATTCTTCTATGAGGTGGCAATCCACTTGGAACATCATTAGGGAATACATCTTCAAACTCTTGCAATAGAGCAATAACAACTCTTGGCAAAGATGGGCCAAACTTGTTAGTGTTAAAATAAGCCTCCTGGTACAAAAGTACAATCATAGGCTGTTTGGTATAGAATGCTCTTTTGACATCACTTCCTTTTGCATAGAGACTTTCTCTTTTCTTCTCTTTCTCTTGTGTCCTCACATTTTCTCCTCTCTTTTCTCTTTTATCAATCTCTCTTTTCTGTTCACTCTCATTTTTAATCCATAATTGATCCTCATATGCTTGTTGAGGTGATAATGGTACAAGAGTGACAGGTTTTTCATTCATTACAAAGGAATATCGATTCTTGAAGCCATCATGCATAACTCGCCTATCAAATTACCATGATCTTCCTAATAGAATATGTCCCGCATGCATAGGTACAACATCACATAAAACTTCATCATGGTACCTTCTGATAGAAAATGATATGAGCACTTGCTTATTTACCTTCACTTCACCACTTTCATTCAACCACTGAAGCTTATATGGTCTAGGATGTTTCGTAGTAGGTAAATCCAACTTCTCAACCATAGTTGTGCTAGCAATGTTAGTGCAACTCCCACCATCAATAATCATACTACATACCTTATCATTGATGAGACACCTTGTCTAATGGATATTATCTCGTTTCACCTCATTTTCTTCCTTTACTTGCACATTCAATGTTCGCCTTGTAACGAGAGCTACTCCGTTAACTGGATACTCCTCTCCATCACTTTCACCCTTTGATGATGGCACAGAATCATCATCCGATTAACTTTCAGTTTCAACGTCACCATTACTTCTCAAGATCATTGCACGCTTATTTGGACATTGAAATGCAATGTGACCCTTTCCCAAACACTTAAAACATTTAACATCTCTTTTTCTATTTG
The DNA here is from genome assembly GCA_021533255.1 of Ceriops tagal. Classification (NCBI taxonomy): domain Eukaryota; kingdom Viridiplantae; phylum Streptophyta; class Magnoliopsida; order Malpighiales; family Rhizophoraceae; genus Ceriops; species Ceriops tagal. Next base: position 7,918,797 of record CM038611.1, on the reverse strand, counting down.
GTTGGGGTTTAAATTTACCTGTCTCCTTGCTAGAACCCACATTCTTGTTCTTGGATAGCTCGGCTTTGGACTTGTAATTGGCCATCTCGTCCCTTTTACTCCAATTTGGCTTCAAAGATGAGGTAGAACCCGAATTTTGCCCAAACCGTGTGTAGCCCTTTTGTTTAAGTTGCCTTTCAACTTTCATTGCCATGTGCACCATGTCTTCTAATTCCACATAGTGTTGCAATTCAACCACGTTTGCTATGTCCCTATTTAGCCCCTGCAGAAATCGAGCCATGGTTGCCTCTTTATCTTCTTCTACATTTGCCCTCATCATGGTAATCTCCATCTCCTTGTGGTAGTCCTCCACACTTTTGGTGCCCTAAGTGAGCCCTTATAGCCTTTGGTACAACTCCCTGTAATAGTGATTAGGGACAAATATCCTCCTTATGATAGCCTTCATCTCCTCCCATGTATCAATAGGCCGCTCATGATTCCTTCTCCTAGTCAAAACAAGTTGATCCCACCAAATAATAGCATAATTAGTAAATTCAACTGTAGCAAGCTTTACCTTTTTCTCCTCGGAATAGTTGTGGCAGTTAAAAACCAATTCAACCTTCTTCTCCCATTCTAGGCATGCATCAGGATCATTCTTACCTTGGAATGGAGGAATTGTCATTTTAATACTGCCCAAATTATGGTCGTAGGTGCCTTGCCTCCCAAATTCTCTTCGAGTCCTTTTATTGTTAATAGTTCTAACCATCGTAGTTTGATCGTCAAATTTGTCATCTTCATGGTCATAAGCACGTCTCAACTGCCTTCTTGCTTTAGGAGACTTATATTCCCTATGTCTCCTTTGCAACTCTGCTATTGTATTAGCTTGCTCCTCCATCCTCTCCCTCATATCATCAAATCTAATATTTATGTGCTCAAATTGTTGTTGCATAGCTTTGATCATGAAGGACACATCACCAGCTCCCTCTTGAGCTACACCTTTGTCTTTGGATTTCATAGTATTACTTCTGCACAAAACAAATATGATACCTCATAGAACACTCCCTCACGTGTATCACTCAAAAGATTGTGTCACACTCCCTTGTGTTTACACTCTTTATGGCTTTTTTTTTATATGAACTTTCACTCTTACCTTTTACCACTCGGATTTTCCCTTTCAGCTCTATAAAGAACTAAATAACGTAAATCAAGGGTATTGATTTTGAACAAAATAAGATAAATGGCATAGAATTGAACAAATTGGAGAACAAGGAATGAAAAAGGAAAAAGGATGTCAAGACAAACGGATTTAATGAATTAAACTCACAAAATTAGGATAGGGGTAGTATAACTTAGAGGAAGGTAACAAAATAGGAAAATAGATGGTAGAATTGGAGTTGAGCAAGAAAACTTTATTATTATTGTGGCCAATATGACCAAACTGTTAACCTTATCAATAACTTTGAATTTGATGCTTTCTTTCTTTTGTTCTTCTTTCTTTCTTTTTCTTTTTTTTTTCAACACAAAAACAAAAGTAGAATACTTAAATACAGCAATTGGAATTGAAATTAGCACGTTTATGAGCTTAAAAAAACAGCCAAAGAGAGAAGGATTGCAAACAAACAGATTTGTGCATTTGAATGATAATGCATATAATAGGCAAACTAAACAGAAATAAATAAATCACAAGGTAGAAAATTGAAGAGTGAGTGGATTCAACCTGATTTAGAACTAGGCTTTGATACCAACTGATGCGGAAAACCCCAAAAAGATGTGGCTTAGGGACCCAACGCACACAAGAGTTTAATATCACAAACCCTAGAGCCACCCTTCCAAGGAACACGAACCTAGGGTATTTAAGAAGGATATGGACGCCACACTTTAGAAAAGAAAGGAATTGGGAGTGATAAGTCGATTGGAACACCACAAGAAGAAATGTCTCTTGATAAGTTCTTTAGTCCTTAAAAGAACCGAGAGAAAAAAAACTTTTACTTTCTATTTCACTCAAAGTTGTTTTGATTTTCCAGAGCTTACAAGGGGTGCCTATTTATAGGCTAAAATAGCAATCCTAAAAAGGCACAAATTCCTATTTAGGAGAAATCCTTATTTTTGAGGATTTCCTAAACATGGACAAATTCCAACATAGACCATAAACTCCTATTTAGGAAGGAATGCTATTACTTAGTCTGACCTATTGAAGTATTCTAATTGTATTAATTAGGCCTGGACTCGTTGTCAAATTTGAATTCGCACCATTTGAAGCTTGGTTGGCCTGAATGTCCTGAATCAGCCCATTTAGTGCTTCTTTAATCTTTTTGGCTCTAGTTGGTGTTATTGGGCCTTCTGGAATGTGCAATGGACCTCTTGCATCCATTAAAGCCTTCCACCCATCATCTCTATGGTTCTCATCAGTTCTATAGACATGGGGGTATTTGTTTAGAGTAAATAAGCTTTGTATTCCTCAAGGGTCTATAAGAGCATTACTTGTGAGAGAAGCTCATGGGGGTGGTTTAATGGGACACTTTGGGATTCAAAAGACTTTTGATGTTTTAAATGAACATTTCTTTTGGTTACATATGAAAAAGGATGTTAAAAGAGTCTGTGCCAAGTGTATTACTTGTAGATAAGCTAGGTCTAGAGTTTTGCCCCATATATGCCCTTAGAAGTTCCTTGCAAGCCTTGGACCAACATTTCTATGGATTTCATTCTTGGGTTACCTAGGTCCAAGAAGGGCCGAGATTGTGTTCTTGTTGTAGTTGACAGGTTTTCAAAGATGATGCATTTCATTGCTTGCACCAAAACGGATGATGCCACACACATTGCAGACATATTATTTAGAGAGATTCTTCACCTACATGGAGTGCCAAAGAATATTATGTTAGACTATGATGCAAAATTTTTGAGCCATTTTTGGAAGACATTGTTGAGGTAAGCTTGGAACAAAGTTGTTGTTTTCTACAACTTGCCACCCATAAACTGATGGACAAACTGAGATAGTAAATTAAACTCTTGGTACATTGTTGCGTGCTATTATTGGTAAGAACTCTAGAACCTAGGAAGAATGTTTGCTTTTTGTGGAGTTTGCTTGTAATCGTTGTTCATAGTGCTACAGGTTATTCTCCTTTTGAGCTTGTTTATGGTTTTAATCCATTATCTCCTTTGGATTTAGTACTATTGCCTATACAGGACAGGGTTAATTTAGATGGGAAAAGGAAGGTTGTAGTGGTTAGGCAACTTCGTGAGAAAGCTAGTCTTAACATTGAGAGAAAAACCAAACATTATGAAACACAAGTCAACAAAGGTCGTAGGCATATCACTTTTAAACCTGGTGATTGGGTTTGGGTACATTTGCGGAAGGATAGATTTCTTATGCAAAGGAAATCAAAGTTGCAACCAAAGGGAGATGGTCCTTTTCAAGTGGTGGCAAGAGTCAACAATAATGCATATAAACTTGACTTGCCAGGTGAGTATAATGTGAGTGCAACATTTAATGTTTCTGACCTTTCTCCTTTTCTCTTTGATGATATAGGTGTTGATTTGAGGACAAATCATTTTAAGGAGAGCGGGAATGATGGAAGCCATATTGTACCAACTTAAATCAACAAGGGAGTTGATACTTTGCAAAACCTTGGAGGACCAATGACAAGGGCAAGGTCAAAGAAAATAAAAGAAATTCTCAACAACTTGTTGTGTGACATTTACTATCAGGAGTTTGCTATGTATGAGTTAAGGATGATGGAGGCTTCACTAGGGCTTGCAAATGTGTCATCTGTGGAGGAATTTGAGAACCATGGCCTTGAGAAGGAAGTTGGATTTGGGAGCCCATGTTTGGGCATTTAAATGGATTATTTTCGTTGGTTATATTGTTATATTGTGGGTTAAACGAATTTCAGCATCTTAATGGGTTATTTTCATGGCTTTTTATTATTGTTTAGTGAGTTGGATGAATTTCCTTAATAAGCCCATCTTATTAGCTAGGGTTTTTAGGGATTAGCATATAAAAAGGGCAAAAAGTGTGTTTGGAGGAGGCAGACCCATTTTCATAAGTGTATGAGCTATTTTCTCTGGTTCTTTAAGAACTAATTTTGAACTTTCATACTTAAATGTGTTTGTTCAATAGACTTATCTTCTTCAATGTAGTTACTTTTAGGAGTAGCGTCTGAACCTTATAGTTTTGGTTCTTGGATGTTTATAATCATTGGGTCAAAACTCTAAACCCCTTAACCTTTGTTAAAACAATCCTATACCAACATTAGTGTTGGGTTCCATTTACATATAATTGGAGTTGGTATCACAACCTCTCTTTCTCTTTTTTCCTTTGACCTCTCACTCTCTTTCCTTTTCTTTTCCCCTTGTTCCCTCATTTGTTCTTCCCTCATTTTGCACTCTCTTGTTATCTTAATTTGATCTTCATATGCTTGAATTGGTTTGAGAGGAGTTAACATAACAATTCAATGATTCATTACAAAGGAGTATCTATTCTTGTGGCCTTCATGAGTAACCTTCCTATCAAATTGCCATGATCGCCTAAGAAGTATATGACTAGCATGCATTGGTGCCACATCACAGAGAAACTCATCCTTGTAATTGCAAATAGAAAAGGCAACTAAACTTGCTTGGTTACTCTAATTTCTCCACAATCATTCAACCATTGTAGCTTATAAGGTTTAGGATGCTTGAAGGTATCCATATTTAATTTCTCTACCAATAAGATGTCAGCAACACTAGTACTACTTTCACTATCAATAATCATGCTACATACGTTGTCTTTAACGTAACATCTTGTATAGAAAATGTGTTCACGTTGCTCCTTATCATTATCATCTTTGGGTTGAATATATAGTGCATGTCTTACAACTAGCATATCTCCATAAATAGGTTCTTCAATTTCAACATCAGAACAATCCTTTAATAGTGGCATGTCATTATCACTTGAATAATGCTTTCTATGTCACCATTCTCCAACATGACCATAGCCCTTTTATTTGGACATTGGCAAGCAATATGTCCATGTCCTTGACACCCAAAGTACTTAACATCACGAGATGTAGAAGGTTTAATTTCGGTTTTACCTTCAGGAACAGTAATTGATTCCTTTGGCCTTGTATCTTCTTTTGGCCTTGAGGCTACTTTGGCATCTTTCCAAGTTGCCTTCCATGTAGAACTAGAAGCTGATCCAAACTTGGATCCTTTGGACTTGATTTGTTTCTTCACCTTGATAGCCTTATGTAATAGCTCTTCCATCTCCAAATAGTGTTACAAATCCACTACATAGACCAATTTCCTTGTTCAGCCACCAATAAACCTTACCATCGTAGCCTCTCCATCTTCCTCTACATTAGCCCTAATCATGGCTATCTCCATCTTCTTGTAATAGTCCTCCACACTCATGGACCCTTGCACCAGCCCCTGCAGCTTTCCATACAAGTCTCTATGGTAGGTTAGGTATAAATCTCTTGCGTATTACTGATTTCATCACTTCCCATGGCTAAACTAGCCTCTAATCAGCTTCTTTTGCATAATTAGTAAATTCTACAATTGCCCATTTTACTTTCTTCTCCTCTAAATAATTGTGGTAATCAAATGCATGCTCAACCTTTCTCTCCCACTCTAAATAATGTTCATGATTATTCTTCCCCTGAAATGTTGGAATCTTCATCTTTATACTGCTCAAATTGCTATCTCTTTTGGAAACAACCTTCTTGCCTCTTCTTGAACTTGATTCTTGATAGTCTGATTCTTCCTTATCTTCTTCCTTAATCATATGCCTTCTAGAGGATTTGGATTTGTTAGGTGATTGGAACTCATCTAACCTTGCATTTATCAACTTAAATTGCTCGGTGACAACCTTCATCCAAATCTTCATATCTATGTCATGCACTTCCCCTTCGCTACTCATGTTTACAAGCTGCAGAAACACATTAGTAATTAAAAGAAATTTGTTCCTCACACACTCCCTTACATGTTTGCCCTCAAATAAGATTGTTATCACTTGTGTTTCACTCTATTTTGGCTTTTGGTTCAATGATGATCTTACCACTCTGGACTTTTTCCACTCATCTCAGTCTCCTTTATGTTCTTAAAAGGCTTAGATTAACAAATCACAAGAAGCAATCTATTGATAGTAGCAAATTTCAAAATCAGAACTTTGAAAAGAAATTCAGGTTATCTTTTTTTGACTTGGGAAAAAAAATTAGATTTGCAACCCTATACACAATAGGTTGAAAGAGGTAAGATGCACTGCTTAGCTCAAACACAACTTCTTCCTTTTTTTTTCTCGTTTTTTTTCTTCTTTTTTTTCAACCTTTTTTCGTTAAATCAAATCAAACACCCACAAAAATTAACACAACTTCAAGAGTAATAAGCTAATCTGTAAGTAAAGAAACACAAGGAATGAATTAAGCATAAAGAAAAGTACTAAACAGAGATGAAAAAGAGATACGTAACTGATGAAGAACAAGGTGTTATTCAAGTGCAACAAAGCAAGCATTCCCTTGATTTTCTGGAAGGAATCGGAGGTCTAATGACTAGGGCAAGGACAAAGAGGATGATCGAGGCTTTACAAGGCTTAATTATGGAGTTGCATGACAAAAAGGGTGCTCTAGAAGATTCCAAGGCTGTTTTACAAGTTTTCAATACTACCCTAAAGATAATCATTTATCTTTATATGTGAGATGATGGATAAGGCTTAGAACTTGAAGAACAAAACTTGGAGCCCATGATATAAGTCCAAGCTACATGAACAAGTTGAGGAAAGGATCAATTGCATGCTAAGTTGTATTAATGGGCTTTATGTTGTTTTAGGTTGTTGGATTTGAAGTTAAGGCCGAATTACATGTAAAAAATTGCTTAACTTCTTTGGTTTATTTGGGCTTGAAGGGTCAGTTAGGCTGGAAACATTATTTAGGGTTACTTTGACTTTATAATATTAGTGGTAGCCATTTTTAAGAATTCCTAACCAAGGTAGATTTAGGATTCCTAATCAAGGCAAATTTAGGATTCCTAATCAAGGTAGAATTTTATTTCTTAATTAGAGGGATCACTTATAATTAAGGTTTTCCTATACAAGTAAGTATGTTAAGAAACACTTTTCCTTTATAAAATTGTAATATTTACATGCCTATATAAAGGCTACCTCTATGTAAAACAGGATCAATGAAAATTGAGGGAATGATCAACCTTTGTGGCATCTTAAGATTAGGGCTTTTTTGGACATGGTTTCTTTGGGCTTTTGATTTGATCAAACCAACTAGTTTCCTAGTTTTCCAGGTGTGCATAACAAATTGATTTAAGGGTTCTTAGGGCAGGTCGCCTAACAGGTTCTTTATCATTTGGTATTAGAGCCTTGGTTCTAGAAATAAGTTACATATCTCTTTTTCATCTTTGTTTAATACTTTTCATTGTGCTTTATTCCTTACTTTGTGTTTATTTGATTAGTTCTCTTGGTTCATTCTGATCAGTTTATTATTCTTGAAGTTGTGTTAATTTTTTGGTGTTTTGATAAAAAAAATGGTTGAGAAAAAAAAAGAAGAAATAAAAAACAAAACAAAAAAAAAGAAGAAAAAAAAAACAAAACAAAAAAAAAGAAAGAAAAGAAAAAAAATGAAAGAAGAAGAAGTTGTGTTTGAGTTGAGTAGTGCATCTTCATTTTTTTTTTAGATTTGCCACTATCTAACAGATTGCACATTGTGATTTGTTAATCTAAGTCTTTCAAGAGCATAAAAAGATCTAGCTTGAGTGAAAAAGGCAAGAGTGGTGAGATCATCATTGAGAAAAGCCGAAATAGAATTAACCACAAGTGATAATGATCTGATTTGAGGGCAAACACGTGAGGGAATGTGTGAGGAACTAAGTTCTTTTAATTATTAACGTGTTTCTGCAAGTTATAAACATGAGTAGTGAAGGAAAAGTGCATGATATAGATGTGAAGATTGGATGAAGGCTATCACCGAGCAATTTAAGATGATAAATGCAAGGCTAGATGAGTTACAATCATCTAGCAAATTCAAATCCTCTAGAAGGCATGTGATTGAGGAAGAAGATGAGGAAGAGTCAGACTATGAAGAATCAAGCTCAAGAAAAGGCAAGAAGGATGTTTCCAAAAGAGATAGCAATTTGGGCAGCATAAAAATGAAGATTCCAACATTTCAAAGGAAGAATGATCCTAAACATTATTTGGAGTGGGAGAGAAAGGTTGAGTTGATATTTAATTGCCATAATTATTCAGAGGAGAAGAAAGTCAAATTGGTAGCTATAGAATTTAAAAATCCACCCAGTCTTCCACGTGAGTATACTTAAACCGTTCAAGAAAGACGAGGAAGATCCAAGACGTGGAGTATCCAACAGAGCTCCCCCAATTGTGGTGAAGTCTTATGATAAAGAGGTCGAAGAAGTGTTTCACAAGTGAATTGTTCGAAAACGTGGTATACCATCAAGCACACAATACTTGATCAAATAGAAGGGATTGCCTGAGAGTGAAGTAACGTGGGAAAGCAAAGAAGATATGTGGCAATTTCAACAACAATTTCAAGAATACGAGGATTCGACGAGGGCGTCGAAGGATTAGGTGGGGGAAAGTGAAATGCCCTGGAATGTTCTAGGAGAGCCTAGAGGCTTACTAGGACCCTAGAACATTCCACCTTATTCTAGAATTCTCTTGATTATGTAGACTTGTAGAGATTCTTGTAGAATTCTCTAGAACTTTGATTGTAGTTAGATTAGATGAATCCCAGCCATCCATTTAGGAGGTAAAGTTGTATATAAAGGGGAGTAGCCCCAAGGGTGGAAGACATCCATTTCACTTGTACTCTCTCTCAAGTATAATATAGTGTTTCCTTTCTCTCATCATTCTCTCTTGTGTTTTCTGTGGTGTTCAACTTTCTCTTCACTATCCAAGGGGGAAGGCTGACTTAGCTTCTATGAAGCGCATAGGGAAAGCTAAGTGTCGCACGGTCGTGAGGGAAATTCGTACATCCATGACAAGCTGCTCTAGGGCTGTCTTGTGCTTCTGTTGGCATGTCGGGGGCACTGCAGGTGCACCGCACTAAAGCCAAGCTGGCTGCAACTTGAGTTGCATGACAGACAGCCATGCGCGGGTGGCATCACCCTGCCGTGGGCCTGTTGGGGGCACTACATGCGCATTGCAAGGCTGCTGAGCTAAAGTCCTTCAATGGACGACCGTGCACAGGCTATTTTGCCCTGTCAGGTGGGCTGCATGCATGTCATAATGCTGCCAAGCTGGCCGCAACTAGAGCCCCTCAGCGGGCAGAAGCAAACGGGCTGCCTTGCCTTGCTGTCTACCACATTGCAATGGAGCTGGCAGCTGCGGCAGTCCCTCGGACAGCGGCCATGCGCGGGCTGTCTCATTACGGCAGTCCCTCAGACAGCGGCCATGCGCGGGCTGTCTCATTGCGGCAGTCCCTCGGACAGCGTCCGTTTGTGGGCTGTCTCAACTCGGCGTCTGCTTGTTAGGAGCCCTGTGTGCAGGCCACAACGCGATGGCACGGGCCACCGCTGGACTCCTCGGCAGGCAGATATGCACGGGCTGTCTCATGATGCCATCTGTAGCATCGCAATGGAGCTGGCAGCCATCAGACTACCTCATCAGGTGCCAGTGCATGGGCAGTCTCGCCCCACTGTTGGCCTGTTGTGGGCACAGTGTACGTGCTGCGTCGCAATTGTGCCAGTGGCTGCCAGAGTCCCTTGGCTGGTGGCGGTATGAGCGAACTAAGTCTTTATGATTGCTCCTTATGATTCATTAATCTAAGTCTTTCAAGAGCATATAGGGATCTGGCTTGAGTGAAAAAGGTAAGAGTGGTGAGATCATCATTGAGAAAAGCCAAAATATAGTAAAACACGAGTGATAATAATCTTATTTAAGGGCAAATAGGTGAGGGAGTGTGTGAAGAACAAAAGTTCTTTTAATTAATAACGTGTTTCTACAGGTTGTAAACCTGAGTAATGAAAGAGAAGTGCATGATATAGATGTGAAGATTTGGATAAAGGCTGTCACCGAGCAATTTAAAATTATAAATGCAAGGCTAGATGAGTTACAATCACCTAGCAAATCAAAACCCTCTAGAAGGTGTGTGATTGAGGAAAAAGGTAAGGAAGAGTCAGACTATGAAGAATCAAGCTTAAGGAAAGGTAGGAAGGCTATTTCCAAAAGAGAAAGTAATTTTGGCAACATAAAAATAAAGATTCTAACATTTCAAGGGAAGAATGATTCTGAACATTATTTGGAGTGGGAGAAAAAGGTTGAGCATGTATTTGATTGCCTTAATTATTCTAAAGAGAAGAAAGTAAAATTGGCAGCTGTAGAATTTACTGATTATGCAAGTATTTGGTGGGACCAATAGGTGATAAGTAGAAGGAGGAATGGTGAGAGGCCAATTCAATTATGGGAAGTGATAAAATTGGTAATGCATAAGATATTTATACCTAGCCAATTCAATTATATTATAGAGACTTGTATAAAAGTTGCAAGGGCTGGTGCAAGGGTCCATGAGTGTAGAGGACTATTACAAGGAGATGAAGATAGCCATGATTAGAGTTAATATAGAGGAAGACTGAAAGGCTACCATAATAAGGTTTATTGGTGGTTTAACCAAGGAGATTGCAGATGTAATAGATTTGCAACACTATCTAGAGATGGAGGAGCTATTACATAAGGCTATCAAGGTGGAGAAACAAATCAAGTCCAAAGGATCCAAATTTGGATCAATTTCTAGTTTTACATGGAAGGCAACTTGGAAAGATGTCAAAATAGCCTTAAAGCCAAGATAGGATATATGGCCAAAGGAATCAACTGTTGTTCCTAAAGGTAAAACTGAAATTAAACCTTCTAAATCTCGTGATGTCAAGTGCTTTAGGTGTCAAGGACATGGACATATTGCTTCTTAATGTCCAAATAAAGGAGCTATGGTCATGTTGGGAAATGGTGATATAGAAAGCATTAGTTCAAGTGATAATGATATGCCACCATTAGAGGATTGTTTTGATGTTGAAGTTAAAGAACCTGTTTATGGAGATATGCTAGTTACAAGGCGTGCACTAAGGATTGAGCCGAAAGATGATAATGATAAGGAGTAATGTGAACACATTTTTTATACAAGATGATGAGAACCATAGAGATGATGGGTGGAAGGCTTCAATGGTTGCAAGAGGTCCATTGCACATTCCAGAAGGCCCAATAACACGAGCTAGAGCCAAAAAGATTAAAGAAGCACTAAATGGGTTGATTCAAAACATTCAGGCCAACCCAGTTTCAAATGATGCGAATTCAAGTTTGATAAGGAGTCCAGGCCCAATTAATATAATTAGAATACTTAATAGGTCAGAATAAGTAATAGCATTTCTTCCTAAATAAGAGTTTATTATTTATGTTGGAATTTGTCCACAATTAGGAATTCCTCCAAAATAAGGATTTCTCCTAAGTAGGAATTTGTACCCTATAAATAGGCACCCCTGTAAGCTCTGGAGAGGCAGACAATTTTGAGTGAAATAGAAAGCAAGGGTTTTTTCCTCTCGGTTCTTTTAAGGACTAAGGAACTTATCAAGAGGTATTTCTTCTTGTGGCGTTCCAAGCGACTTATCACTCCCAATTCCTTTCTTTTCTGGAGTGTGGCGTCCATATCCTTCTTGAATGTTCTAGGTTCGTGTTCCTTGAAGGGTGGGTCTAGGGTTTGTGATATTAAACTCTGATTTAGCTTTCCTGGTTGTTCTTTGATTCCTTGTGTGTGTTGGGTCCCTAAGTCATGTCTTTTTGGGGTTTTCTGCATCAGTTGGTATCAGAGCAATGTTCTAAATCAGGTTGAATCCACTCACTCTTCAATTTTCTATCTTTTGATTTATTTATTGTTGTTTAGTTGTCTATTATGTGCATTATCATTCAAATGCACAAATCTGTTTATTTGCAATCCTTCTTTCTTTGCTTGTTTCTCATAAACGTGCTAATTTCAATTTCAATTGGTATGTTTAAGTATTCTATTATTATTTTGTGTTGAGAAAAAAAAAACGAAAAAAAAAAA
>CM038611.1:7886594-7906692 GCA_021533255.1 Ceriops tagal | reverse complement strand
GGGGGGGGAGGAAGAAAACAAAAGAAAGAAAACATCAAAAAGTTAAAAGTTTGGTCATATTGGCTACAATAATAATAAAGTTTTCTTACTCAACTCCAATTCTAGCATCTGTCTTCCTAGTTTATTACCCAAGTTGTTTTCTAGGTTATATTACCCTATCCTGATTTTTTGAGTTTAGTTCATTAAATCCGTCTGTGTTGACATCCTTTGTCGCTTGATTTTTTGTTCTCCCATTTGTTCAATTCTACGCCATTTAGCTTATTCTGTTCTAAATCAATACCCTTGATTTACGTTCTTTGGTTCTTTATAGTGCTGAAAGGGAAAATCTGAGTGAAAAAGGTAAGAGTGAAAGTTCATATAAAGAAAAACCATAAAGAGTGTAAACACGAGGGAGTGTGAGACAATCTTTTGAGTGATACACGTGAGGGAGTATTCTGTGAGGTATCCTATTTGTTTTGTGCAGAAGTAAGACTATGACGTCCAAAGACAAAGGTGTACCTCAAGAGGAAGCTAGTGAAGTGTCCTTCATGATCAAAGCTATGCAACAACAATTTGAGCGCATGAATACTAGGTTTGATGATATCAGGGAGAGGATGGAGGAGCAAGCTAATACAATAGCAGAGTTGCAAAGGAGACATGGGGAATATGAGGCTCCCAAAGCAAGAAGGCAGTTGACACGTGCCTATGACCATGAAAATGATGTAGAAGATGATGAAGTTGACGATCAAACTACGATGGTTAGAACTGGTCACAATAGAAGGGATCGAAGAGAAGTTGGGAGGCAAGGCACCTACGACCATAATTTGGGTAGTATTAAAATGACAATTCCTTCATTCCAAGGTAAGAATGATCCTGATGCATACCTAGAATGGAAAAAGAAGGTTGAATTGGTTTTTGATTGCCACAACTATTCTGAGGAGAAAAAGGTAAAGCTTGCTGCAGTTGAATTTACTGATCACGCTATTATTTGGTGGGATCAACTTGTTTTGACTAGGAAAAGGAATCATGAGCGGCCTATTGATACATGGGAGGAGATGAAGGCTATCATGAGGAGGAGGTTTGTCCCTACTCACTATTACAGGGAATTATAACAAAGGCTGCAGGGGCTCACTCAGGGCACCAAAGGTGTGGAGGAATACCACAAGGAGATGGAGATTACTATGATTAGGGCCAATGTAGAAGAAAATAGGGAGGCAACCATGGCTCGATTTCTGCAAGGGCTAAATAGGGACATAGCAAATGTGGTTGAATTGCAGCACTATGTGGAATTAGAAGACATGGTGCATATGGCAATGAAAGTTGAAAGGCAACTTAAACGAAAGGGCTCCACACGGTTTGGGCAGAATTCAGGTTCTACCTCATCATGGAAGCCAAATTGGAGTAAAAGGGACGAGATGACCAATTACAAGTCCAAAGCTGAGCTACCCAAGCACAAGGATGTGGGTTCTAGCAAGGAGACAGGTAAATTTGAACCCCAACCAAGTAGAAATAGAGATGTTAAATGTTTTAAGTGTTTGGGCAGGGGTCACATTGTAACTCAATGTCCAAATAAGTGTGCAATGATCCTGAGAAGTAAGCCCGAATTTAGGTATGGGTAACCATACCTAACCATCCCTGTGTTGATTTATCTATGGACTTTGTACTAGGATTGCCCCGAACAAAAAGGGGTAGGGATTTTGTATTTGTTGTTGTTGATAGATTTTCAAAGATGGCACACTTCATCCCATGTTATAAAACTGATGATGAAAACAACGTGGCTGACTTATTCTTTAGAAAAGTAGTACGTTTGCATGGCATGCTACGAAGCATTGTTTCAGATCGGGATACAAAGTTCTTAAGCTACTTCTGGAAGACTTTGTGGGGTAAGTTAGGTACTAAACTATTGTTTTCAACTACTTGTCATCCACAAACTGATGGGCAGACTGAGGTAGTTAATTGAACTCTTTCTACTCTTTTGCGTGCTATTATTCGAAAAACTTTGAAAACATGGGAAGATTGTTTACCACATGTCGAGTTTGCGTATAATAGGAGTGTTCATTCTACTACTAGTTACTCTCCATTTGAAATCGTATATGGTTTTAATCCATTGACTCCTTTGGATTTGGTACTTATACCTGTCAATGAGTATGTCAGCTTCGATGGGGAACACAAGGCGGACATGATAAAAAAATTGCATGAGAAGGTGCGACAACATATTAAAAAACGAACTGAGCAACACGCATCCCATGTCAACAAGGGACGAAAGAAGGTAGTGTTTGAACCTGGTGATTGGGTTTGGGTGCATATGCGCAAGGAACGGTTCCCAGCTCAATGGTGTTCGAAGCTACAACCCAGAGGAGATGGTCCCTTTCAAGTTGTAGCCCGAATTAATGACAATGCTTATAAGTTGGACCTTCCTGGTGAGTATAATGTGAGTGCAACATTTAACATTTCTGATCTTTCCCCTTTTGATGTAGGTGATGATTCGGGGACGAATCCTTTTGAGGAGAGGGGGAATGATGAGAACCATAGAGATGATGGGTGGAAGGCTTCAATGGTTGCAAGAGGTCCATTGCACATTCCAAAAGGCCCAATAACACGAGCTAGAGCCAAAAAGATTAAAGAAGTACTAAATGGGCTGATTCAGAACATTCAGGCCAACCCAGCTTCAAATGATGCGAATTCAAGTTTGATAAGGAGTCCAGGCCCAATTAATATAATTAGAATACTTAATAGGTCAGAATAAGTAATAGCATTTCTTCTTAAATAAGAGTTTATTATTTATGTTGGAATTTGTCCACAATTAGGAATTCCTCCAAAATAAGGATTTCTCCTAAGTAGGAATTTGTACCTCTTTAAGATTGCTATCTTAGCCTATAAATAGGCACCCCTGTAAGCTCTGGAGAGGCAGACAATTTTGAGTGAAATAGAAAGTAAGGGTTTTTTCCTCTCGGTTCTTTTAAGGACTAAGGAACTTATCAAGAGGTATTTCTTCTTGTGGCATTTCAAGCGACTTATCACTCCCAATTCCTTTCTTTTCTGGAGTGTGGCGTCCATATCCTTCTTGAATGTTCTAGGTTCGTGTTCCTTGAAGGGTGGGTCTAGGGTTTGTAATATTAAACTCTGATTTAGCTTTCCTGGTTGTTCTTTGATTCCTTGTGTGTGTTGGGTCCCTAAGCCATGTCTTTTTGGGGTTTTCCGCATCACAAGATGTCACGTTAAAGACAAGGTATGTAGCATGATTATTGATAGTGGAAGTTATACTATTGTTGCTAATTCTTTATTGGTAGAGAAATTGAATTTGGAGACCCTCAAGCATTCTAAGCCTTTTAAGCTACAATGGTTGAATGATTGTGGAGAAATTAGAGTAATAAAGAAAGTTTTCGTTGCCTTTTCTATTGGTAATTACAAGGATCTGTGATATGGCACCAATGCATGCTAGTCATATACTTCTTGGGCAACCATGGCAATTTGATAGGAAGGTACTCAAGATGGCCACAAGAACAAATACTCCTTTGTAGTGAATCATCGAATTATTGTGTTAACTCCTTTCAAACAATTCAAGCATATGAAGATTAAATTAAGATAACAAGAGAGTGCAAAATGAGAGAAGAATATATAAAAGAACAAGGGGAAAAGAAAAAGAAAGAAAGTGAAAGGTCATAGGAAAAGAGAGAAAGTGAGGTTGAGGGGAAAATTCAAGCAAAAAGGGTGAGGCAGAGAGAAACGTTGGAGAGAAAAGTGAGAAAAGTAAAAAGGTAGGTATGTTTGTTGGGAAAAGTGAGGTTAAAAGTGCTATTATCACAAGGCAACAACTACTTGTACTTATGTACAAGGATGTTTATTTTTCATCTAATGACTCTAATTCCTCATTGCCTAGTGTAGTTGTTTCATTATTATAGGAGTTTGAAGATTTATTTCCTAAAAAGATTCCCAGGGGATTACCTCTTTTAAGAGGATATGAGCACCAAATAGACTTTATACATGGTGCTGGCATACCAAACCAACCTACCTATAGAGCTAATCCAGATGAAACGAAAGAGATATAGAGACAAGGGGATGAGTTGGTGCAAAAGGGATTTATAAGGGAAAGTCTTAGCCCATGCTCTGTCCTTATCATCTTAGTCCTAAAGAAAGATGGAATTTGGCACATATGTGTGGATTGCCAAGCTATCAATAAGATCACTGTAAAGTATAGACATCCTATCCCTAGATTAGATGATATGCTTGATGAGTTGCATGGTTCATGTATGTTTTCAAAAATTAATTTAAAGAATGGCTATTATCAAATTCGCATGAAAGAGGGAGATAAATGGAAAATAGCATTTAAAATTAAATATGGATTGTATGAGTGGTTAATAATGCCTTTTGGATTAATTAATGCACCTAATACATTCATGTGGTTAATGAATCATGTCTTGTGTGCTTTTGTAGGAAAATTTGTAGTAATTTACTTTGATGGTATTTTAGTTTATAGTAAGAATTTGGATGAACATGTGAAACATTTGCATATTGTGTTTAGTGCGTTAAAGGAGAACCAACTATATGCTAATCTCAAAAATTGTACATTTTGCATGGAATCCATTGTGTTTCTTGGCTATGTTGTTAGTTCACAAGGTATTAGTGTGGATGGGGAAAAGGTAAAGATGTGATAAGGGACTAGCCTACACCCATGAATGCAATAAGGTAAGAAGCTTTCATGGTTTAGCAAGTTTTTATTGAAGGTTTGTTATTGAAGGTTTAACAATGAGGTAAATGAACTTATTAAAAAGAATGTTGTTTTCAAGTGGGATGATGTATATGATCGAACTTTCTGTTCTATGAAGGAAAACTTACTAATGTACCTTTGTTATATTTGCCTGACTTTGATAAAGTTTTTTAGGTAGTATGTGATGAATCTGGAATAGGAATAAGAGTTGTTTTGATATAAGACTCCTAACCAATTACTTATTTTAGTGAAAAGCTAAGTGGGACAACCTTAAATTATCCCACTTATGATAAGGATCTTTACACATTAATACAAACTCTTCAAACATGGCAACATTATTTGTGGCCAAGGGAATTCATAATTCATTCTGATCATAAGAGCTTAAAGTTTTTGAAATCCCAAGGTAAGCTTAATAAAAGATATGCTAAGTGGGTTGAAGTTCATAGAGACATTTCCTTATGTGATCATGTACAAACATGGAAAGGAAAATGTTGTCGTTGATGCATTGTCCAAGAGGTACACATTACTTACTTCTTTGCAAACTAAGTTACTTGTTTTTGAATTGCTTAAGGGCTTATATGCATTTGCATGGATTGCCAATAACTATTGTTAGTGATAAGGATGTTAAGTTCTTATGTCATTTTTGGTACACTTTATGGAATAAATTGGGAACTAAACTCTTATTTTCTATTGTTTCACATCCTCAAACAAATGGACAAACTGAGGTAGTTAATAGGACAGTTACTACTTTGTTACATGCTATCGTTTAAAAGAACTTGAAGCAATGGGAACGGTGTTTACCATATGTTGGGTTTGCTTATAATAGATCTGTTCATTCTACTACTTCCTTGTCACCTTTTGAAGTTGCTTATGGTTTTAATCCTTTAACTACATTAGAGATTTTATCTTTGCCTACTAAAAAGTGTGCTAACATTGATGGTATGAAAAGGGCGAAATTTGTAAAGGATTAACATGCCATGGTTTGAGCTAACATTGAAAGAAAGAATGAGCAATATGCTAAGTAAGTTAATAAGAGACGTGCGAAGGTTGTCCTTGAACTTAGTGATTGGGTGTGGGTACATATGAGGAAGAAACAATTTCCCCCACAAAGAAAGTCCAAATTGCAGCCTTGAGGAGATGGACCTTTTCAAATCTTGGAGAGGATTAATGACAATGCCTACAAACTAGATTTACCAAGCAACTATGTAATGTTAGTGATACTTTTAATGTTGCTGAGTTATCCTTGTTTGATACAGGTGATTCGAGAATGAATCCTTTTGAGGAGGGGAGGAATGATGTAGTATAAGGTGCTATTCAAGTGCAACAAAGCAAGTATTCCCTTGATCTTTTCCAAGGAATCGGAGGTCTAATGACTAGGGCAAGGACAAAGAATATGAAAGAGGTTTTACAAGGCTTAATTATGTAGCTACATGACAAAGAAAGTACTCTAGAAGATTCCAAGGCTATTTTACAAGTTTTCAATGCTTCCCCAAAGATAATCACTTATCTTTATGGACAATGCTTGGAACTTGAAGAACAAAACTTGGAGCCCATGATATAAGTCTAAGCTACATAAACAAGTTGAGGAAAGGCTGAATTGCATGCTAAGTTGTATTAATGGGCCTAAATTTGTTTTGGGTTGTTGGATTTGAAGTTAAGGCCAAATTACATGTAAAAAAAGGCTTAACTTCTTCAATTCATTTGGGCTTGAAGGGTCAGCTAGGCCTGATACATTATTTAGGGTTACTTTGACTTTATATCATTAGTGGTAGTCATTTTTAAGAATTCCTAATCAAGGTAGATTTAGAATTCTTAATTAAGGAAGATTTAAGATTCCTAATCAAGGGAGATTTAGGATTCCTAATCAAGGTAAAATTTTATTTCTTAATTAGAGGAATCACTTGTAATTAAGGTTTTCCTATATAGGTATGTTAAGAAACACCTTTCCCTTATAGGATTGTAATATTTACATGCCTATATAAAGACTACCACTATGTAAAATGAGATCAATGAAGATTGTGGTATTTTTCAGCAAGCTTTGCTTTGCTTTTTGTGTTCTTGAAAGAATACATGTTTTTTACTTATCAAGAAAGTGACAAACCTTTGTGGCGTCTTAAAATTAGGGCTTGGTTTCTTTGGGGTTTTGATCTGATCAACCTAACTTATTTCCTAACTTTTTGGGGTGTGCATAAAAAATTGATTCAAGGGTTCCTAGGGCAAGTCACCTAATGGGTTCTTTATCACTTTTTCATCCTTTTTGTCCTTACCCTAATCATTGGACCTCCAATTCCTTGCAAAGGATCAAGGAAATACTTGCTTTGTTGCACTTGAATAGCACCTTATTCTCCATCAGCTATTCTGCAAGTTTTCAATGCTATCCCAAGAATAATCACTTATCTTTATGTGCAAGATGATGAACAAAGCATAAAACTTGAAGAACAAAACTTAAAGCTCTACATGAACAAGCTGAGGAAAGGCTCAATTACATGCTAAGTTGTATTAATGGGTCTGATTTTGTTTTGGGTTGTTGGATTTGAAGTTAAGGCCGAATTACATGTAAAAAAAGGCTTGACTTCTTCAGTTTATTTAGTGGTAGTCGTTTTTAAAAATTCCTAATCAAGGTAGATTTGGAATTCTTAATCAAGGCAGATTTAAGATTCCTAATCAAAGTAGAATTTTATTTCTTAATTAATAAGATCACTTATAATTAAGGTTTTCCCTATATAGGTATGTTAAGAAACACCTTTTCCTTATAGGATTATAATATTTACATGCCTATATAAAGGCTACCACTATGTAAAATAGAATCAATGAAGATTGAGGTATTTTTCAGCAAGCTTTACTTTGCTTTCTTGTGTTCTTGAAAGAATACATTGTTTTGACTTATCAAGGGAGTGATCAACCTTTGTGGCTTCTTAAGATTAAGGCTTTTTCGGACTTGGTTTCTTTAGGGTTTTGATCTGATCAACCCAACTTATTTCCTAGTTTTTTGGGGTGTGCATAACAAATTAATTCAAGTGTTCCTAAGGCAGGTCACCTATCGGGTTTGTTGTTACATTCACACAAAATGATCTTAAAATTGAATTTTGTGTCTACACTTAATATAATATCCATTGTAATAAGAACATTATACTCTGAATCCATTAAATTTCATACAAAAAAATCACATTGATCTTGATTAGTTTTTCACACAAGTATTAAATGGTTGAATTTTTTAATAATGAAACCATCTTTCCATTTTTATCTACAAAGGCTTCTCCTTTAGTTTCAAGGACTTGTTGACACAAAATGATCTTGAAATTGACTTTTATGTTTACACCTTAGGCACTTTAAATCCATTAAATTACATAAACAAAAAAGTCCTAGATCTTCATTAACTTCTCTTATAGGAATGAACAAGTTTAATTCCAACATAATTGGATGCTATCTTCATTTCTTACTAATAACACTCCTTCTTTGGTTCCAGGGATTCATTTATACAAAATAATCTTAACATTGGTCTAGGTTAGTTTTTTCTCTTTTTTGCAAAAATTAATTGGTTTAATTCCTAAATAAAGAGACTACCTCTTCATTTCTAGCCAGGGAGCCTCCTCCTTTGGTTTTAAGGACTCATTCTCATAAAATGATCTTAAAATTAATTTTTGCGTTTATAGCTAATATTTTATTCATTGCAACATAAACATCTAAACCATTAGTACTTTAAATCCATTAAATTCCCTTATGATATGAATTCTGATTATATGTAAATGGAATCTAACACCAATGTTAGTATAAGATCATTCTAACAAAGGTTAAGGGATTGGAGTTCTCACCGAATGATTATAAACAACTAAGAATTAGAACTATAAGATTTATTTTCCCTAAACAAGTAACCCTTGTGTTTATAGAACTTACCAAAGTCAGTATACTCATAAGCAGTATAAACATTACCATAATTAGCATCTGCAACATATAGGTCAATGAAGTGCTCAAAACCTAATAATTTAGTGCTTAAGGTGCTAGTTAAGCCTACGAGACAATGTATTAGTAACTACATTTTCCTTACCTGTTTTGTATTAAATCACATAAAGAAATGTTTCTATGAATTCCATTAACTTTTCATATCTTTTGTTTAAATTATCTTGACTCTTCAAATGTTTTAGTGACTTATGATTAGTGCAGATTACAAATTGCTTAGGCCAAAGGTAGTGCTGCCAAGTTTCTAAAGTTCTAACAAGTGCATATAATTCCTTATCATAAATTGGATAATTTAATGCAACCCCACTTAACTTTTCGCTAAAGAATGTTATAAGACGTTTCTCTTGAATGAGTACGCCCCCTACCTTAATGCTCAATGCATCACATTTAATTTCAAAAGTTTTAGAAGAATTAGGCAAAGAAAGATGTGGTGTGTTACACAACTTAGATTTTAACAATTCAAATGTAACTTGCTGTTTATAACCTTATTTAAACCCTATCTATAATTTTCTTAATGACCTTTGTTAATGGTGTAGCTATAGTGCTCAAATCCCTATTAAACCTCCTATAAAAACTAGCTAGACCATGAAAACTCGTTACATCACCTACACATTTTGATATAGGCCATTCTTAGATAGTCTTAACCTTCTCAATATCAACCTCAATGCCATTAGGAGTCATAACATACCCTAAAAAAATGACATGATCAGTGTAAAGCTGCATTTCTTCAAGTTAGCATACAATTTTTCTTTCCTCAACACATTTAGCACACAACACACAAGTGTTCAACATGAGACTCTAAAGAACAGTTGTATACTAAAATATCATCAAAATAGACCACCATCAATTTCCCTAGGATAGGTCTTAAAACATAATTCATTAATTTTATAAATATGCTTAGTGCATTAGTTAATCTAAATGGCATAACCAACTACTCATACAAACCATGCTTTGTTTTGAATGCAGTTTTCCATTCATCACTTACCCCAATTCTAATTTGGTGATATCCACTTTTAAGATTAATTTATAAAAAGAAACATGCACCATGCAATTCATCAAGCATGTCATCAAGTTTAAGTATAGGGTATTGATACTTAATTGTAATTTTATTAATAGTTCGATAGTCAACACACATCCTCCAAGACTCATCTTTCTTTGGCACTAGCAACACAAGGCATTGCACATGGACTTATGCTTTCTCACACATACCCTTTTTTCCATCAATTCCTCAACTTGCCTTTGAAGTTTTTTTGTCTCCTCTGGGTTACTTCGGTATGTTGGCTTGTTGGGAATAGCTGCTCCAAGCACTAGGTCAATATAATGCTCAATTCCCCTTTGTGGTGGTAATCCATTTAGTACATCCTTAGGGAATACATCATCAAACTCCTGCAACAAAGAAGAAATAATACTAAGAACACAAGAAGTACTGTCAATGTTAGCAAGGTAAGCATCCTTATAAATGATCAAGTACATTTGCTGCCTAACTTGGAAGACAGCTCTCACATAAGCTCTTTTGGCATACACACTCATTTATTGTCGCTCAATTTTATTTTATACCTCACCACTCTTGTGTTTAGCACTCTTAAGTGTTTGCTCTCACCTATTCTCTCTCTCTCTCTCTCACTCTCATTCTTGTCTCCTCTCTCTTTCTTTTCATTCTTTTCTTTGTTCATTTTCAAAAAGTATTAGTTGGTCTTCATAAATTTGTTTAGGAGTTAATGGTGCGAGTGTAATGAGTTTTCCCTCCATGGTGAATGTATATCTATTTTTTGTACTCATCATGTGTTACCCTTCTATCAAATTGGCACGGTCGTCCTAATAGCAAATGACCAGCTTACATAGGTTCAACGTCATAAGTAACCTCATCCTTATACCTACCAATAGTAAATGAAATAATCACTTGCTTAGTCACTCTCACCTCCCCATTATCATTTAACCACTGTAGTTTATATGGCTTATGGTATCTAGTTGTAGGCAAGTTCAATTTCTCCACCAACTAGCTACATTAGTGCAATTACCTCCATCTATGATCAAGCAACAGAGTCTATCTTGAACTAAACACTTAATATGGAAAATATTTTCTCATTGCATCTCAATATCATCCTCCTTAACCTACACACTAAGGGCTCTTCTTGCTACTAAAAGCCTTCCACCATGCTCATCTTCATCCCCTTCACCAAGTTTCAGCACTAATGGTGCATGTACTATTCTCTTAGTTACCTCCTAGGTCTCCCACTAAACTCCCTTTCAATTCTCTCCACTCTATCCTGTATTTCACCAAACATAAGCTCCATTCTCTCAAACTTCCCCTCTAGAGCTTTTATAAAAAATTTAAGGTCTTGTAAGGCAAATTTCTCCTCCCCCTTAGTACTGCTATCCATTTTTTCATGTGACTTGTTTCTAGCAGCAAAAAATGATAAAGAATAGAAAATGTAATTCTTTCAAATTGTGCTCTTATGTGTTTACATTCCACTCAATCTGTTTCACACAATCAATTATAATTTTACACATTAAGAGCTTTTTCAAAAGGTTCTAAGTAAACTAAATTCGATCAAACAAAATCTGAATATATCAATCCTAGGCCTACCTCTTTAAAGAAGTGACACGATCAAGGAAGACAGACAATAAAGAAAATAGAATGACAAGGAATTCAATGAATTTAGTAGTGTAATTGGATAATAATCGATTATCAAATCTAATTGAGTAATTGACCAATTGAACAATGAAGCTTTTGTTTTTACTATTATTATTAACTAATGGGCATTTTTGCAGAACAAATGAATAGCAATAACAAAACAAAAGAACCCATGAATTTTTTTTTTGGTTAACTAATGAATATTTTTGTAGAAAGAATGAACAACAACAGTGAAACGTAAGAATTAGGCAAATTTTTTCTTTTTTGTTTTTTGATAACTCAACCAACAATGAAGAATACACGAAAAAGATGATGACAAAAGAATAAGTAACCTAAGTTAGAGCCAAAGCTCTGATATCAAATGATATGAAGTCCGATTATATGTAAATGGAACTCAACACCAATGTTGGTATAGGATTGTTCTAACAAAAGTTAAAGGATTAGAGTTCTAACCTAATGATTATAAACAACCAAGAACCAGAATTATAGAATTCAGATGCCACTTCTAACAATGACAACATTGAAGAAGATAAGTCTATTGAACCAATACATTTAAGTATGAAAGTTCAGAATTAGTTCTCAAAGAACCAAAGAAAATAGCTCAAACACTCATAAAAATAGTCTCCCCCCTTCAGCCATCCTTTTTTCCCTTTTTATATGCTAACCTCAAAAACCCTAGCTAATAAGATGGACTTATTAAGGAAATTCATCTAGCCCGCTAAATAATAATAAAAACCCATGAAAATAACCCCATTAAGATGCTGAAATTCATCCAACCCACTACATAACAATATAACCCATGAAAATAACCCATTTAAATGCTCAAACATGGGCTCCCAACTCTAACTTCCTTCACAAGGCCATAATTTTCATATTCCTTCACAAATGACACATTTGCAAGTCCTGGTGAAGTTTTCATCATCCTTAACTCATGCCTAATAACTTCCTGTGAGTAAATGTCGCATAACAAGTTATTGAGAAATCAACTCCCATCATTTTCTTTGATTAAAGGCAGGGCAAGGTCAAAGAAATCATGGGTTATTGGTCCTCTAAGGTTTTGTTAAGCATCAATTCCCTTGTTGATTTGAGCTGGTACAATACGGCTTCCATCACCTTAAGTAAAAGAAATCATTGATTTCAATAAGCTTTTCTTATAGGAATTGCATAGTTCACTTCTTAAATAATGATACCCCCTCTCTTCATTTCCTATTATCAAGCCTCCTTTTTTGGTTGCAAGGACACATTTACACAAAATAAGCTTGAAATTAATGTTTATGTCTACAACAACCGCTATATTCACTCAACAAAGCATATCTATGCATAATTGGTACTTTGAATCCACTGAATTCCATTGAGCAAAAGTCATTAGCCCTGATTAGCTTTTCTTGTGAGTATTGAATGGTTTAATTTCGAAATAAGTAGACTATCTTTTCATTTCTAGCAAGTATTGATCTTGTGAACGAGTCCTCATTGATCTTGATTCATTTTTCTTATAAGTATTGAATGGTTAAATTTTGAAATAATGAGATTGTATCTTTAATTCTTACTAACAAGTCTCCTTCCATGGTTCCAAGGACTTATTTACACAAACTGATCTTGAAATTAACTTTTTTGTCTATATCAACCACTATATTCACTTTAACATGCATGCTTTTACACCCTTTGTATTTAGAATCCATTCAATTCCATCATACAAAAGATTCATTGATCTTGATTAGCTTTTCTTATAAGTATTAAACAATACAATTCCTAAACAATGAGTGTCTCTTCATTTCTAGCCAACAAGGACTCATTTACACAAAATGATCTTGAAATTAACTTTTGTGACTACACAAACCATAATATACACTACAACAAGCATTTGTATGCACAATTAATACTATAGATATAGGGGAAAGGTAGAACTAGTCTTATATTTTGAATAATTCAATTCCAATATAATAAGATTGTCACTTCATTTCTGACTAACAAAACTTTTCCTTTGATATATTTCATTTGTTATATTTCATTTACTATTTATATTTATACCATGCTAAATTAAGTGGTATTAGAGATATAGGGGAAAGGTAGTATTAGTCTTATATTTTGCTTTTAAGTGCTAATATAAAGTCTTTTAGCCAAGTTTTCTCTGTGTTTACTAGGTTTGTGTTTAGGGGATTAGGCATAAATCATTGACTAGTGTCAAGCTTATGAGTAATTTATGATGAATAGGTTACCTCAAAACTTATCTTTAGTGGTAATAAAAGTAGGAATGAAGAAATAATTATTAATAAAAAAATAGATAATAAATATTTGAAAAAATGGCATCTTCTTGCTTCATCTTCTTTTGTTGATCAAAAGAAGGTTTCTACTTAAAGTAAATTATGTGGTTAAAGCTATTGAGGAAGATTTATCTTTATCACAAGGTTATAATGATTTTACCTTATTATCTCTTGTGCCTATTAGCTCTTATTAAAAAAAAAAATAAAAGGTACAAATTCTTTCATTTGAGACAAGCCACAAGATTAAATTAAAATAATTTTGTTATCCTTTGTCTTAGAGACCAAAAGGCATAACAAGTTTCATGATCCCTTATTAGGAGTAATAGAATTTAGTTTAATTGATGGACCGATTTACTTCTCTTGTTATCTAAACATCTCTCTCTTTAAATGACCCAAATTTGATTCATGTGTTATGTTTGGATATTAAAATAAAAGGTTTTGACATAATACCAAGATCAAAGAATTTAATTCTTATTTAAAAGATTCATTATAAGGTTATGAATACTATTGTTTTAGAGATTAAAGAAATTCCAAATTAATTATCTATTAAGAATGGTTTTAGAACTCTCTTCCTTACGAATAAGGATAAAAACAATGTATTGGTTCCTAAAATTATTAGTATTAATTAAGTTAAATTACTTGAAAATTAGACCTTAGAGAAAGTTGTAGAGCCTAGTAAAAGATTTTCACATAATAGGTTGGTCAAGTTAAACCTAAATGAAAAGTTGAGACATTCAACCGCTTCAATTCCTTTACAGTTCTCAAAAGAATTTAAAAGAATTAAAAGGAGAAAAGAATAGGTTACTCAACCACAATATAAGCTTGAATTTCCTCCTTTTACTTCAGCTTCAATGGTTAATGAACCATTAGGTGCCTCTTCACCTTAATCCCCATCATTCTCTAATATGGGATATAAGACTAAAGATAAAAGTATCAATGTATTAACCATTGACTTAGAAGAAGAAAGGAAAGTTAGGGAGTTATTCTTCTCCCTAGAAATATATATAAAAAAAAAATGGTTTTTTTATGACCTTTTTCACAATAAGAACAAGATTTGTAGTTTAAAAGACATTAGAATATGGTTTAAGAATTAGGACCAACTAATGCATTTATTTTTATTGAAAAGCTTTATAACTGAAGTTCCCTACTTCACTTGAGGATCTACTAGTCTGTAATACTGAAAGGGGGGGTGAATCAGTATTACACCCCTTCTTTTTAATTGATAGGTGAACAACTTCAAACTCTTCTCAAAAATGAACTCTTTCTTAGATTCAACTAAAGTAGATCTATTGTTACCTACTAGTCACAATAGTCCCCAAAGTTACCTTTCAGACACCTTGCCTATTAGACGAATCAGTTGTTCTTGATTAGGTCTTCTTTTAGGTTATGGGTTTGATGATTCTTTAGCTACGTTCACAACTCAATTCAAAACACAGAATGTAAATCCAAAGCAAGGACATGAGAGATTTACGTGGTTCCGTCAATGTGACGTATTCCACGGTGGTAGGGATTCTTCCTCTACTGAGACAATCCACTATACTTGAGAACACCAATATGGTATTTCCTATAATTACAATGGATGTCTTAATCTTCTACTCCTTTTACTATTGCAAATACAAAGCAATCACAATACAAAGAGTGTCACTTACAGTGTCTACCCTTCTTCTAACTTATGTTGCCTCTGTTGAATTGAATAGGTTGCTTCACTACCGCTTGGAAAATCACCAAAACTAACCTCTCTTGAAGAAATCTGGAAATACGTTGAATTCTCTCAATTGCAACACTGAATTTCTTCTCTAGGTTGTCTCACCCAACTCCTGGACTCACTGTCTCACCATATCATGGCCTGCACTCACACTTCAGGTTTGCCATTTCACGTCTCATGGCCTGCCTCACACTACTGGTCTGCTGTTTCATGCCTCACGGACTGCCTCACGCTTCTAGTCTGTCGTTTCACGTCTCTCGACCTATACCACACTATTGGTTTGTCGTTTTGCGTCTCTTGGCCTGCACCACACTTCTGGTTTTGCTGGTTCACATTTCTTGACCTGCCTCCCGCTTCTGGTTTTTCTGGTTCACGTCTCTCAGCCTGCCTCCAGCTTCTGGTTTTTCTGGTTCATGTATCTCAGCTTGCCTCCAGCTTTTGGTTTTTCTGGTTCACGTTTCTCAGCCGCCTCACCCTTCTGGTTTTTCTAGTTCATGTTTCACGTTTTGGTCTGTTGTCTTCTCTTTCGGGTTGTCTCATGGATACCAAGTCTGGTCTCATGGATTTCCAGGTCTGGTATGCTCTAACGTCTCACCTTCTCCAGGTCTCACGGATCTGATTTCTTCTCTTGTGGTTCCACGGATTTCTACTCTTACGGGTGTGCCGTTTCTGGTTTTCTTCTCTTTGTGGTTGCACGGATTTCTACTCTTACGGGTGTGCTGTTTCTGGTTTTCTTCTCTTTGTGGGTTTTTTTTTTTTCTGGTTTGCTCTCCTGGTGGTGTGTTTTAGTTTGCTCTCCCGGTGGTGTGTGTTTCTCTCTTACAGTGGTGGCTTTCTCTCTTACGGTGGTGGCTTTTTCTATCTTTCGGTGGTGTGCTCTCCCGTTTCTCTCCAACGTTGTCTCTTTCATGTTTTGCTCTCCCGGTTGTCTTTCACATTTTGCTCTCTTGGTTGTCTTTCACGTGTTGCTCTCCCAGTGGTGTCTTTTACGTTTTGCTCTCTCGGTTGTCTTTCACGTTTTGCTCTCCCAGTGGTGTCTTTTACGTTTTGCTCTCCCGGTTGTCTTTCACGTGTTGCTCTCCCGGTGGTGTCTTTTCCCACTTTTTCTCTTGCTCTACCGGTTTATATACTCCCTTCTATGAAAACCCTAGTAGGGCTTACTGGAGCCGCAGCAAAATTTCTTTCTTGCCCCTCCATGTGGCTTCATATTACTGTTCCATTCAAAATTCAGCATTATCCTCCTTCTTAATTTATTTTTCTTGCTCTTTTCTTTCTACTGAAAAATTCATCCCTTGAATGCTTGAATGAGCTACTTCTGCTTGCACACTTAAATCTGGTTGACAACAATTATAACCCATACAAGACTGTGGAAACAATAATAACCTTAAAAAAAGATGGTATCCTAATTTTAAGAATGATAAGAAATATGCACTTTTGGAAAATGCCAATCAAAACTATCTCACAAAAATAGGAAAAAGAGTTAATAGCATCCACCCTCTTGTACTTAATTTAACAATTATATTTAAAGAAGGAGATGTTACAACCTTCCCATACAAATTAGAAATAAATAAATTGAAATCAAATGTCAATGGAACTAAAATAGTTCCAAATTTATGCCTTCAATCACTTAGGAATCAATTAACTAGAGTTGAAGAGAAAATTCTAAAGGGTTAATATTCGAAAGCCTCTAATGGAACTAAAATTGAAAAGATGGTTTTATTTAAATTTAAATCATTAGAAAAAATAGATTATAAAATGACTAATGAAAGTGTTGATGATACCAACTTATTGGAAGAAATTGTTGAAAGGCTTAAAGGCTGAGGATTAAAGGATAAAGGAGGTATTGTAATAGAAAAAGGAGAACAAAATGAGATAGATTGAGGATCAAATTGATAATGAGATTAAAAAAAAAAAAAACTACAAGATATGTTCTTATCAGAACAAGGAAGTAAAACCTTATATATATATATATATATAGAACCTTATCAAGTTAATAAATGGACTTTTAAGAAAGAACATATGAAATTATACTATTCTAGATCTAGTCCTCCAAGATAGAATTAATAGAATTATGTTTAATATGGCAAATCTAGAATTGTTGAATGGAATATTGATGGAATGTCAAAACATCAAATATTAATGTTATTACATTATATGATAATGTTTGTAATAGCATCCAAAACAAAGGATAATTCTAACCCTCAAATAGCAAATATAATTACTAGTGGGTTTTTTGACCAATTAAAGGGTTGGAGGAATTTTTATTTATCGCAAGAAGCAAAGAATCAAACATTTTTAGCTATAAAATTAAAAGAATGAATATAGTTGTCAAATTATGTAATACATTGATATATACTATAAGATGTTTGGATAATTAATTAACTTAAAGATATCTAAATTTGATGAGTTTTAAGTCGTACAGGCAAATCTTCTTTTCAAAAGTCTTCATTAGAGAAGGTAGCTAGAGCAATTTTTGGAAAGGAAATTTCATTTTGGGATTACCTACCCTTGTTGCAAAAAGAGTTAAAATAAGCCTCATTCTAGAATAATAAGATGTGACCAATATAACTATAAAGAATTAGCAACCAAAGTAGTTGCTTAAGGAATAAAATTATGTAACAAGATAGAGTTACATAGACCATTACAAAAAGAGAAATCTTAACTAAAAAAGGCTTTGGGAGATCTTTGTGAACAAATGGATTTTCCACCCATAAAATATCCTTAGAGAAAAAAGAAAAATATGTCTTTTATTGAAAGATGACAAGAAGCTTTTTATCAAAAGCAAAAGAAGAAAAACATGACAAAACCAAAGGTGAAAGAGTATGTGAAACAAAAGAAAAAGTCACTTGTTTGTTATAAATGTGAAAAAATAGGGCATTATTCTAATAAATGCCATACACAATGAAAAATTTAAGAAATTTTTATAGGTAAGTGCCTTAAAAAGTCATTCTTACATATCTTCTTAAATAGTGAATAAAAAGAATAAAATAAAGAAATTAACCTGGTTAATGACCATTTTGATTTAAGCTCAAGTAGCTCTGATCCAAAATCAAGCTATGAAGGGAAAAGTGATTATTATAAAAAAGCTCTATGTAAAAGTAAGGGCTTATTAGTTCTAACTAAAGAAGTAAATATGATACTGGATCTTATAGAAAAAATTTAAGATCCTAATGAGAAAAGAAAGCAACTTAAAAAATATTGTATTTAATTAAAAATAAGCAAGTTATAACCATGTGTTGTTCCCACAGCCTTGTATGGGTTGTAATTATTGTCAACTAGGTTTAAGTGTGCAAGAAAGTAAAGCCACAAGAAGGTAAAGCCACATGGAAGGGCAAGAAAGTAAAGCCACATGGAAGGGCAAGAAGGTAAAGCCATATGCAAGGGTAAGAAAGTAAATCCGCCGCATAAGGGCAAGAACGTAAATCTGCCCTGTAAGCCCTATTAGGGTTTCATGGAAGAGAGTATATAAAGACCTTGGAAGACAAAACTAAGGCAAGGCCAATACAATTGAAGATACGGCAAAATAGGGAAGACGACCAAAGGAGAAAAAAAAAATGGCACATACCACCGAGAGAGAAAACACGGCCAAAAATATATCGTCAGCAATAAAAGGAGAGAAAATCTGACATGGCCGAAGAGGAGAGTGGACGGCAAGGAGACAACACGGCAAAGAGGTGGAAGAGAGAGAAAACATAGCCGTTGGAAGGGAGAGAAAACACAGCCGTTGGAAGAAGGAGAAAAATCATATATGGCCAAATCGGAGTTGACGGGAAGGAGAGAGAAAGAAAACACGACCAAAGAACATATACGACGGAAACACAAGAACGGCCAAAGAAAAAAAAGGGGTGGACGAAGAGAGAGACCATCAGCAGAACAGAGAGATCCAGCTAGATGGGAAAGGAGAGAAAACTTGGGAACGGCCGAAGAAGGGTGGATGGAAAAAACAGACAACCAGCTGAAAGGGAGAAAACCCGAAACGGCCAAAAAGATTGGACGGCGAAGGAGAGAAAACCCGGAACGGTCAAATAGAGTGACCAGCTGAAAGAGAGAAAATGACATACGGCCGAAGAAAAGTGACGGTAGAACAAGGGCTAGACAACAGGACGAAGAAAAGCAGACCACCGGCAGAAAAGGGAGGAAATCTGTGACAGCCAAGTGGGTGAACGGAAAAGAGACAATATGGCCAAAATCAGATCGGGGCTGGACGATAGAACAGGGGTTGCAAAACAGAAAAATCAAAGACAGCTAGAACAGAGGTGTGAAACAGACAAGTGCAAACCAGAAACGTATGTGAGTCATGAAACCAGCAAAGTGTGCAAACCAGAAACATGCATGAGTCGTGGAATGGCAAACCAAAAATGTGAGGTGAGCCGCGAGGCAGTGATATCGTGAAATAGGAGATGGGTGAGACCCTGAGACAGTGAAAGCAGGAGTTGTGTGAGACAACCTAGAAAAGGAATTCAGCGAAGCATTGAAAGAACTCAACGTATTTCCAGATTTCTTCAAGAGAGGTTAGAGAGCGTTGTGGTGAACTTCTAAGCGGCAGTGAAGCAGCCATTCAATTCAACAGAGGCAAGACAAGCTAGAAGAAGGGTAGATACAGTAAATGACACTCTTTGTATTGTACTTACTTTATTTGCAATAATGAAAGGAGCAGAGGATTAAGACATCCATTGTAACTGGTATTCTCAAGTATAGTGGATTGTCTCGGTAGAGGAAGAGTCCCTACCACCGTGGATGTACGTCACGTTGACGGAACCATGTAAATCTCGTGTGTCCTTACTTTGATTTACGTTCTGTGTTATAAATTGAGTTGTGAACGCGACTAAAGTATTAGCCAACCCATAACCTAA
>CM038611.1:7842193-7886494 GCA_021533255.1 Ceriops tagal | reverse complement strand
AGAAGGGTAGATACAGTAAATGACACTCTTTGTATTGTACTTGCTTTATTTGCAATAATGAAAGGAGCAGAGGATTAAGACATCCATTGTAACTGGTATTCTCAAGTATAGTGGATTGTCTCGGTAGAGGAAGAGTCCCTACCACCGTGGATGTACGTCACGTTGACGGAACCATGTAAATCTCGTGTGTCCTTACTTTGATTTACGTTCTGTGTTATAAATTGAGTTGTGAACGCGACTAAAGTATTAGCCAACCCATAACCTAACGAAGACCTAATAGGCAAGGTATCTGAAAGGTGACTTTGGGGACTATTGTGATTATTAGGTAGCAATAAATCTACCTTAGTCAAGTTTGAGAAAGAGTTCGCTTTTAAGAAGAGGTTGAAGTTGTTCACTTACCTACGAATTACGAACAACTTCAACCCTTCTTCAAAGCAAACTCTTTCTTAGATTCGACTAAGGTAGATCTATTGCTACCTACTAATCACAATAGTCCCCAAAGTTACCTTTCAGACACCTTGCCTAATAGACAATTCGGATGTTCTTGTTTAGGTCTTCGTTAGGTTATGGGTTGGCTGATACTTTAGCTACGTTCACAACTCCATTCAAAACACAGAACGTAAAGCAAATTAAGGACACACAAGATTTACATGGTTCCGTCAACGTGACGTACATCCATGGTGGTAAGGACTCTCCCTTACCGAGTCTATCCACTATACTTGAGAATTCCAGTTACAATGGATGTCTTAATCTTCTGCTCCTTTCACTATTGTAATTACTAAGCAAGTACAATAAAAAAAGTGTCACTTACTGTGTCTACCCTTCTTCTAGCTTGTCTTGCCTCTGTTGAATTCAAAGGCTGCTCCACTGCCGCTTAGAAGTTCAACACAACGCTCTTTAACCTCTCTCGAAGAAATCTGGAATTACGTTGAGTACTTTCCGATGCTTCGCCAAATTCCTTCTCTAGGCTCTCACACAACTCCTGCTTTCACCGTCTCACAGTTTCACCCGTCTCCTTGTCTCACGGCTCACCTCACGTCTCTGGTTTGCCATTCCACGTCACACGGCCTGCCTCATGTTTCTGGTTTGGTGTTACACATCTCACGCACGTTTCTGGTTTGGACACTTTGTTGGTTTCACGACTCACATACGTTTCTAGTTTGCACGCCTTGCCACACGTCTCACGTACGTTTCTGGTTTGTCCTTGTCCGTTTCACACCTCCATTCTGGTCGTCTTTGATTTTTCTCTTTTGCAACCCCCATTCTACCGTCCAGCCCCGATCTGATTTTGGCCATATCGTCTCTTTTCCGTTCACCCACTTGGCCGTCACGGATTTCCTCCCTTTTCTACTGGTGGTCTGCTTTTCTTCATCCTGCCGTCTAGCCCTTGTTCTGCCATCACTCTTCTTCGGCCGTATGTCGTTTTTTCTCTTTCAGCCGGTCACTCTATTTGGCCATTCCAGGTTTTCTCTCCTTTGTCATCCATTCTATTTTGCCGTTCTGGGTTTTCTCTCTTTTAACTGGTTGTCTGTTTTTCCCGTCCACCCTTCTTCGGCCGTTCCTAGGTTTTCTCTCCTTTCCCGTCTAGCCAGATCTCTCTGTTTTGTCATCCAGTCGAATTTCCTCTGTTCTACTGACAGTCTCTCTCTTTTCGTCCACCCACCTCTTTGGTCGTGTCAGATTTTCTCTCCTTCCCCTATTCTGCCGTCGAGCCGTCTCTAATTTGGCCGTATATGATCTTTCTCCTTCTTCCAACGGCTGTGTTTTTTCTCTCTTCCACCGTCTCTTTGGTTGGCCGGTTGTATAGGTTTTCCGAATGGTTGAATTTCCGACACCCTTGGTTGAACGGTTGCTTGTGTTTTGCCAAGTATTCAATTATGTCGTTCATGCTCTTGTGTTTTGTCGTGTATTCAATTGTGTTGGCCTTGCTTGTCTTCCAAGGTCTTTATATACTCTTTTCCATAAAACCCTAATAGGGTTTACGTAGCGGATTTACGTTCTTGTCCTTACACAACGGATTTACTTTCTTGCCCTTCCATGTGGCTTTACTTTCTTGCACACTTAAACCTAGTTGACAACAATTACAACCCATACAAGGTTGTGGGAACAACAATATAGTGTCTTCTACTCACCAAAGTGCCCTATTAAACCCTCTCATGAGTTTCCCTTACAAGCAACTCACGAATAGAACAAATCGACACACATAACTTATCCCTCTTAAATAGAAACCATTCATGCCTATAATAAAAGTAACCAAACACACACTTATCACATGCATTCCATAGTTAGTCAAAATCAGAATCATTCGCATACAAGCCTTTAAGCAATTCAAAACCAAGTAACTTAGTTTGCAAAGAAGTAAGTAATATGTACCTCCTACACATTACATCAGTAACAATATTTTCCTTTCCATGTTTGTACTTGATCACATAAGGAAATATTTTTATGAACTCCAGCCACTTAGCTTATCTTTTATTAAGCTTACCTTGGGTCTTCAAGAACTTTAAGCTCTCATGATCAAAATGAATGATGACCCTCAACCATAAATAATGTTGCCATATTTAAAGAGTTTATACCAATGTATAAAGTTCCTTGTCATAAGTGGGGTACTTTAAGGTTGCCCCACTTAGCTTTTCACTAAAATAAGCAATTGGTTTTGAATCTTACATAAAAATAACCCTTATTCCTATTCCAAATGCATCACATTCTACTTTAAAAACTTATATCAAAGTTAGGCAAGCATAACAAAGGTGCATTAGTAAGCTTTTCTTTCAATGTACTTAAAACTTGAGCATTAGTAAACTTGATCATCCCATTTGGAAACAACTTTCTTTTTAACAAGTTAATTTAAAGGTGTAGCAATAAAACTAAAATCCTTAACAAATGTTCAATAAAACCTTGATAAACCATGAAAGCTTATTACCTCGTTCATGTTCTTAAGCGTAGGCCAATCCATACTAATACCTTGCGAACTAACAACATAGCTAAGAAACACAATAGATTCCATGCAAAATGTACATTTTTTAAGATTAGCATATAGTTGGTTTTCTTCTCTTAACACACTAAGCACAGCATGCAAGTATCTCACATGTTCATCCAAATTCTTAATATAAACTAAAATATTATCAAAGTAAACTACTACAAATTTCCTTATGTAAGACATGATTCATTAACTTCATGAATGTACTAGGTGCATTAGTTAATCCAAAAGGCATTACTAGCCACTCATACAATCCATATTTAGTTTTAAATATTGTTTTCCATTCATCTCCCTCTTTCATGCTAATTTGATGGTAGCAATTCTTTAAATCAATTTTTGAAAACACACACAAATTAGGTAATTCATCAAGCATGTCATCTAATCTAGGGATAAGATGTCTATACTTTATAATGATCTTATTGATGGCTTGACAATTCACACACATACACCATGTTCTATCTTTCTTTGGGACTAAGATGATAAAGACCAAGCATGGGCTAAGACTCTCCCTTACAAATCCCTTTTGCACCAACTTATCCATTAGTCTTTGTATCTCATTTGTTTCATTTGGATTAGTTCTACAAGCAGGTCGAATTGGTATGCCAACACTAGGTATGAAATCTATTTGGTGCTCAATTCCTCTTAAAGGAGGTAATCCTTAGGGAATCTCCTTGGAAAATAAATCTTCAAACTCCTACAACAATGAAATAGTCTTATTAGGCACAGAGGAATTAAAGTCATTAGATAAAAAAATAAACATCCTTGTACATAAGTACAAGTAGTTATTACCTTACATAACACTTTTAACCTCACTTTTTCCTAGCAAACAAACTCCCCTTTCTTACTTTTTTCTCCTTTTTGCACACTTTTCTCTCTAGCTTTTCTCTCTACCTAACCCTTTTCGCTTGAATTTTTCCCCTCAGCCTCACTCTCTCTTTTCCTTTGACCTCTCGCTCTTTTTTTGTTTTTTTCCTTTCCCTATGTTTTGTCATCTATTCTTCACTCATTTTACACTCTTTTGTCATCTTAATTTGATCTTTATATGCTTAAATAGGTTTAAGAGGAGTTAATACCACAATTTAATTATTCATTATAAAGGAGTATCTGTTCTTATGGCCATGGTGAGTAACCTTCCTATCAAATTGTCATGGTTGCCTAAGAAGTATATGACTAGCATGCATTGGTGTCACATCACAGAGAACCTCATCCTTTTAAATGCCAATAGAAAAGGCAACTAAAACTTGCTTGGTTACTTTAATTTCTCCACAATCATTCAACCATTATAGCTTATAAGGCTTAAGATGCTTGAACGTATCTAGATTCAACATTTCTACTAACAAAGTATTAGCAACATTAGTACAACTTCCACTATCAATAATTATGCTATATAGCTTGTATGGAAAATGTGCTCACATTACTCCTTATTATTATCATCTTTAGGCTGAATACTTAGTGCACACTTTGCAATTGGCATATCTCCATAAACAAGTTATTTAACATTAACATTAAAACAACCTCCGATGGTGACATGCCATTATCACTTGAACTAATGCTTTCTATGTCACCATTCTCCAACATAATCATAGCACTTTTATTTAGACATTGAGAAGCAATATGTCCATATCCTTAATACCTAAAGCACTTAAGATCACTAGATTTAAAAGATTTCATTTTGGTTTTACCTTTAGAAACAACAATTGATTCCTTTAGCCTTGCATATTCTTTTGGCTTTAAGGCTACTTTGACATCTTTCCATGTTGTCTTCCTTGTAAAACTAGAAGTTGACCCAAATTTGGATCCTTTGGACTTGATTTGTTTCTCCCCATTAATAGCCTTATGCAACAGCTCCATCTCTAAATAGTGTTGCAAATCTACTACAATTGCAA
Source organism: Ceriops tagal (assembly GCA_021533255.1). Classification (NCBI taxonomy): domain Eukaryota; kingdom Viridiplantae; phylum Streptophyta; class Magnoliopsida; order Malpighiales; family Rhizophoraceae; genus Ceriops; species Ceriops tagal. The sequence goes on along the minus strand of CM038611.1, from coordinate 7,881,628 downwards.
TTTCCTTTTTCAAACCACTAATAAACGTTTCCATGGTAGCCTCTCGATCTTCCTCTACATTAGCTCTAATCATGGCTATATCCATCTTTTTTGGAAACAGCCTTCTTGCCTTTTCTTGAGCTTGATTCTTCATAGTCTGATTCTTCCTCATCTTTTTCTTTAATCACATGCCTTCTAAAGGATTTCAATTTGCTAGGTGATTGTAACTCATCTATCCTTGCATTTATCATCTTAAATTGTTTGACGACAATCTTCATTCAAATCTACATATCTATATTATGCACTTCTCCTTCACTACTCATGTTTACAACCTACAAAAACACGTTGGTAATTAAAAGAAATTTGTTACTCACACACTCCCTCATGTGTTTGTCCTCAAATTAGATTGTTATCACTTGTGTTTAACTCTATTTTGGCTTTTCTTGATGGTGAGCTCACCACTCTTGCCTTTTTCTACTCAAGCTAGGCCCCTTTTATATTATTAAAAGAATTAAGATCAACAAATTACAAGGAGCAATCTATTAAATAGTGGCAAATCTCAAAATCAAAACTTTTAAAAGAAATTCAGGATTAAAAAAAAATTAGATTTACAACCTTATTCACAATAGGTTGAAAGAATCAAGAAGTATTACTCAGTTAAAACACAACTTCTTTGTCTTCCTTTTTTTTTTTTCCTTTCTTTTTTTTTGTTCAATTTTTTTCTTTGTTTTTCAACTTTCTCTCTCTCTCTCTCTCTCTTTCTTTTTTACTTTTCTTCAATTGTATTATAATCAAATCAATCACCCACAAAATTAACACAACTTTAAGAGTAATAAGCTTATACGAACAATCTAGAATAACTAAGTAAAGAAACACAATGAATGAATAAACCATAAGGAAAAGTATTGAACAAAGATGGAAAAGGGATATGTAACTTATTTTTAGGACTAAGGCTTTGATACCAACTCATAAAGAACCTGCTAAGTGACTTACCCTAGGAACCCTTGAATCAATTTGTTATGCACACCTCGGAAAGTTAGGAAACAAGTTTGGTTGATTAGGTCAGAACCTTAAGGAAACTAAGTTCTAAAAGCCCCAATCTTAAAATGCCACAAAGTTTGATCACTCCTTTGATAAGTCAAGACAATGTATTCTTCCAAGAACACAAGAAGGCAAAGCAAAACTTACTGAAAAATACCTCAATCTTTTTTATTTCATTTGTAGTTGTAGCCTTTATATAGACATGTAAATATTATAATCCTATAAGGAAAAGGTGTTTCTTAACATGCCTCTATAGGAAAAACCTTAATTACAAGAGATCCTTCTAATTGAGGAATACAAATCTACCTTGATTAGGAATCCTAAGAAATACAAATTTTCCTTGATTAGGAATCCTTATAAAACACTACAACTAATGATAACTAAGCATAAAAGTTAAAGTAAAACCCTAACTAAGGTACAAGGCTTGGAACTTAAAGAACAAAACTTAGAGCCTATAATATAAGTCCAAGCTACATGACCAAGTTAAGGAAAGGCCTAATTTTGCTTTGAGTTGCTGGAATTTAAGTTAAGGATGAGTTACATGTAGAAAAGACTTAACTTCTTGGGTTTATTTAGACTTGTAGGTTCAGCTGAATCTTGGATAGGTGATTATCCTTAGTGTATCATTGAAAATTTTTAGAACAGCTTTGGAATCTTCTAAAGTACCCTTTTTCTCATGCAGCTCAATGATTAAGTCTTGTAAAGCCTATTTCATCCTATTTATCCTTGCCCTAGTCATTAGACCACTAATTCCTTGCAAAGGATCTTAGGAATACTTGTTTTGTTGCACTTGAATAATCAATTCAAAGTTTGGTTTTTTAAATGGGGGTTACATAAAATTACTCTACTCATAAAGGTGAAAACCATTTATGAATGGTTTTGTGCAAATAATGGCAAAGACAAAGATAAAATGCTAATCTTTGTGGCTCTATATCATGTGCCATGGATTGTGAGATGGGATTATATTGTTTGTGCTAAATAAGTGGACCTTCTTGGAGAAAAAAATAAACTATATTCCATGGTTGGCATGACGAACCCTTATTAATTGGTAAGAAAAATTTGAATTCTTCAACAACAGAGTATATAGACCAAAGGAGTTATGAACTCTAGCCTTGGCCCTCCAAAATTGGTGCCATGGATTCCTAAAACTCCTAAATAGATGTATAAAACATTATTGGAATCAAATTCCATGGCCCTCCAAGCTTGGTTGGCCTGAATGTCCCGAATCAACCCATTTAGTGCTTCTTTAATCTTTTTGGCTCTAGCTCGTGTTGTTGGGCCTTCTGGAATGTGCAATGAACCTCTTGCATCCATTGAAGCCTTCCACCCATCATCTCTATGGTTTTCATCACTATGGCAAGGAAAAAGAGGATGAAAGAGGCTTTACAAGGCTTAACCATGGAGCTACATGACAAAGAGGGTTCTCTAGAAGATTCCAATGCTATTCTACAAGTTTTGCAATGCTACCCCAAGGATAATCACTTGTCTTTATGGGGTAATCTACTAAAGAGCATGCTAATCTTAAGATTAAAGCCTTTTTCAGACTTGGTTTCTTTAAGGTTCTAATTTGATCAATCCAACTTGTTTCCTAACTTTCTGGGGTGTGCATAACAACTTGAATCAAGAGTTCCTAGGGCAAAGCAGTTTGCCTATGGGTTTTTTATCATTGCACGTAAAGACAAGTGATTATCCTTGGTGTAGCATTGAAAACATTTAGAAAAACCTTGAAATTGTCTAGAGCACCCTCTTTGTCATCTAGCTCCATCATTAAGCCTTGTAAAGCCTCTTTCCTTCTCTTTGTCCTTACCCTAGTCATTAAACCATCGATTCCTTCCAAAGGATTTAGGGAATACTTGTTATGTTGCACTTGAATAGCACCTTATTCTCCATCAACAAACCATACTTAGTTTTGAATGCAGTTTTCTATTCGTCACCTACCCTAATTCTAATTTGGTGATATCCAATTTTAAGATCAATTTTTGAAAAGAGGCATGCATCATACAATTCATCAAGCATGTTATCAAGTACAAGTATAGTGTGTTGATACTTAACTATAATTTTATTAACAACTCGATAGTCAATACACATTCTCCAGGACCCATCTTTCTTTGGCACTAGCAACACAGGCATTGCACATAGAATCATGCTTTCTCGCACATACCTTTTTTTCATCAATTCCTTGATGCAGAAAACCCCACAAAGACGTGGCTTAGGGACCTAACACACACAAGGAATCAAAGAACATCCAAGAAAGCTAAACTAGAGTTTAATAACACAAACCCTAGACCCACCATTTGAAAGAACACCAACCTAGGGTATTTAAGAAGGATATGGATGCCACACTCCAGAAAAGAATGGAATTGGGAATGATAAGTCGATTGGAATGCCACAAGAAGAAGTAACTCTTGATAAGTTCTTTAGTCCTTAAAAGAACCGAAGGAGAAAAACCCTTGCTTTCTATTTCACTCAAGTTGTCTGATTGTTCAGAGCTTACAAGGGCTGCCTATTTATAGCAATCCTAAAGAGGTACAAATTCCTACTTAGGACAAATCCTTATTTTGGAGGAATTCCCAACTATGGACAAATTCCAACAAAGACAATAAACTCCTATTTAGGAGTGAATGCTATTACTTAGTCTGACCCATTAAGTATTCCAATTATATTAATTAGGTCTGGACTCTTTGTCAAACTTGAATTCGCACCATTTGAAGCTTGGTTGGCCTAAATGTCTTCAACCATCCCATTTAGTGCTTCTTTAATCTTTTTGGCTTTAACTCGTGTTATTGGGTGCTCTAGAATGTGCAATGGACTTCTTGCAACCATTGAAGCCTTCCACCCATCATCTCTATGGTTCTCATCATTCCCCCTCTCCGCAAAACGATTTGTCCTCAAATCATCACCTACATCAAAAGGGGAAAGTTCACAAACGTTAAATGTTTCACTCACATTATACTCACTAGGAAGGTCCAACTGATAAGCATTGTCATTAATTCGGGCTACAACTTGAAAGGGACCATCTCCTCTGGGTTGTAGCTTCGAACGCCTTTGAGTTGGGAACCGTTCCTTGGGCATATGCACCCAAACCCATTCACCAGGTTCAAACACCACCTTCTTTTGTCCTTTGTTGACATGGGATGCATGGTGCTCAGTTCGTTTTTCAATATGTTGGTGCACCTTCTCATGCAATTTTTTATCATGTCAGCCTTGCGTTCCCCATCTAAGCTGGCATACTCATTGACAGGTATAGGGACCAAATCTAAAGGAGTCAATGGATTAAAACCATATACGATTTCAAATGGAGAGTATCTAGTAGTAGAATGAACACTCCGATTATATGCAAACTCGACATGCGGTAAACAATCTTCCCATGTTTTCAAATTTGTTCCAATAATAGCACGGAAAAGAGTAGAAAGAGTTCAATTAATTACCTCAGTTTGCCCATCAATTTGTGGATAACAAGTAGTTGAAAACAATAGCTTAGTGCCTAACTTACCCCATAAAGTCTTCAAGAAGTAGCTTGAGAACTTTGTATCTCGATCTGAAACAATGGTTCGTGGAATGCCATGCAAACGTACTACTTCTCTAAAGAATAAGTCAGCCACGTTGTTTGCATCATCAGTTTTATGATAGGGGATGAAGTTTGCCATCTTTGAAAATCAATCAACAACAACAAATACAAAATCCCTACCCCTTTTTGTTCGTGGCAATCCTAGTGCAAAGTCCATAGATAAATCAACCCAAGGATGGTTAGGTATGGGTAGAGGGGTATACAAGCCATGAGGTAAAACTCTAGATTTAGCTTGTTTGCATGTTATGCATTTCGCACATATCCTCTCAACATCTCGTTTCATTCGTGGCCAAAAAAAAAATGTTCATTTAGGACATCTAAGGTTTTCTTAACTCCGAAATGACTCATTAGACACCCTCATGAGCTTCTCTTACAACCAACTCCCTCAAAGAACTTATAGGCATGCATAAACGATTTTCCCTAAATAAGAACCCCTTATGCCTATAAAACTTCTCAAAGGCTAACACCTCACATGCTCTATATACATTAGCAAAGTCAGGATCATTCACATATAAATCCTTAATGTGTTCAAATCCTAACAAGTTTGCAATAAGTGTAGAGATATCTGCGAGATAATGCGTCAGCTACCACATTTTCCTTACCTTTTTTATATTGGATGATGTAGGGAAAGGTCTCAATGAATTCAACCCACTTGGCATGTCTTTTGTTCAACTTTCCTTGTCCCTTCAAGTGCTTCAAAGATTCATGGTTAGTATGGATGACAAACTCTTTAAGTCAAAGGTAATGTTGCCATGTCTCCAAAGCCCGTACCAATGCATACATCTCTTTATCATAAGTAGGATAATTAAGGCTTGCTCCACTTAACTTTTCACTAAAGTAAGCAATTGGGCGCCTTTCCTGCATCAAAACAGCTCCAATGCCAATACCTGAAGCATCAAACTCAATCTCAAAAGCTTTTGCAAAGTTAGGTAAAGCAAGTAAAGGTGCAGAACTTAATTTTTCCTTGATGCAATTAAAAGCCTTATCTTGGTCACTACCCCACCTAAAACTCATGTTCTTTTTGATAAGCTCAGTGAGTGGTGTGGCAATGGTGCTAAAGTCTTTACCAAAGCATCTATAAAAACTAGCTAGACCATGAAAGCTACGCACGTCACTAGTTGACTTAGGTATAGGTCAATCACGAATTGCCTTAACTTTTTTCTCATCAACCTCAACACCTTTAGCACTGACAACGTAGCCAAGAAATGTGATCTGATCAGTACAAAAGGAACATTTATGTAAGTTAGCATACAATTTCTCAGAACGTAAAACACTCACAACAGAACGTAAATGATCAAGATGATCTTCTAGGGTTTTACTATAGACCACGATATCATCAAAATACACCACTACAAATCTACCAATAAATGCACGTAAAACATGATTCATTAGTCACATAAAAGTGCTTGGTGCATTAGTGAGACCAAATGGCATAACTAGCCACTCATATAACCCATACTTAGTTTTGAAAGCGGTTTTCCACTCATCTCCCTCTCTCATCCTAATTTGATGATATCCACTTTTCAAATCAATCTTAGAAAAAACACATGACCAATGCAATTCATCTAACATGTCATCTAATCTAGGTATGGGGTGACGATACTTTACAATGATTTTGTTAATTGCTCGACAATCAACACACATCCTCCAAGTCCCATCTTTTTTTGGTACAAGTAGGACAGGCACAGCACATGGACTCATGCTTTCCCTCACATATCCTTTGGACATAAGCTCCTCAACCTGCCTTTGAAGCTCCTTCGTCTCCTCAGGATTACTCTTATATGCTGGCCGGTTAGGGATGGATGCACCTGGGATGAAATCAATTTGATGCTCAATTCCTCTATTATGTGGCAATTCACTTGGGATATCATCAGGGAATACATCTTCAAATTCCTGCAATAATGCAACAACACTAGGCAAAGATGAGTCAAACTTGTTAGTGTTAAAATAAGCCTCCTTGTACAAAAGTACAATCATAGGTTGTTTGGCATAGAATGCTCTTTTGACATCACTTCCTTTTGCATAGAGATTTTCTCTTTTCTTCTCTTTCTCTTGTGTCCTCACGTTTTCTTCTCTTTCTTCTCTTTTATCAATCTCTCTTTTCTGTTCACTCTTATTTTTAATCCTTAATTGATCCTCATATGCTTGTTGAGGTGATAATGGTACAAGAATGACAGGTTTTTTGTTCATTACGAAGGAATATCGATTCTTGAAGCCATCATACATAACTCGCCTATCAAATTTCCATGGTCTTCCTAATAGAATATGTCCCGCATGCATGGGTACAACATCACATAAAACTTCATCATGGCACCTTCCGATAGAAAATGATACGAGCACTTGCTGATTTACCTTCACTTCACCACTCTCATTCAACCACTGAAGTTTATATGGTCTAGGATTCTTTATAGTAGGTAAATCCAGCTTCTCAACCATAGTTGTACTAGCAACGTTAGTGCAACTCCCACCATCAATAATCATACTACATACCTTATCTTTGATGAGACACCTTGTCTGAAAGATGTTATCTTGTTGCACCTCATTTTCTTGTTTTGCTTGCACATTCAATGCTCCCTTGTAACGAGAGCTACTCCGTTAACCGGATACTCCATTCCATCACATTCACCCTCTGATAGTGGCATAGAATCATCATCTGATTCACTTTCAGTTTCAACATTACCGTTACTTCTTAGGATCATTGCATGCTTATTTGGACATCGAGATGCAATGTGACCCCTGCCCAAACACTTAAAACATTTAACATCTTTATTTCTACTCGGTTGGGGTTCAAATTTACCTATCTCCTTACTAGAACCCATATCCTTATGCTTGGGTAGCTCGGCTTTGGACTTGTAATCGGTTATCTCGTCCCTTTTACTCCAATTTGGCTTGCACGATGAGGTAGAACCTGAATTTTGCTCAAATCATGTGGAGCCCTTTCATTTAAGTTACCTTTCAACTTTCATTGCCATGTGCACCATGTCTTCTAATTCCATATAGTGCTGCAATTCAACCACATTTACTATGTCCATATTTAACCCTTGCAGAAATCGAGCCATGGTTGCCTCTCTATCTTCTTCTACATTGGCCCTAATCATGGTAATCTCCATCTCCTTGTGGTAGTCCTCCACACTTTTGGTGCCCTGAGTGAGCCCTTGCAGCCTTTGGTACAACTCCCTGTAATAGTGAGTAGGGACAAACCTCCTTCTCAAGATAGCCTTCATCTCCTCCCATGTATCAATAGGCCGCTCATGATTCCTTCTCCTAGTCAAAACAAGTTGATCCCACCAAATAATAGCATAATTAGTAAATTCAACTACAGCAAACTTTACCTTTTTCTCCTCGGAATAGTTGTGGCAATCAAAAACTAATTCAACCTTTTTTTCCCATTCTAGGTATGCATCAGGATCATTTTTACCTTGGAATGAAGGAATTGTCATTTTAATACTACCCAAATTATGGTCGTAGGTGCCTTGCCTCCCAAATTCTCTTCGATCCCTTCTATTGTTACCAGTTCTAACCATCGTAGTTTGATCGTCAACTTCATCATCTTCTGCATCATCTTCATGGTCATAGGGACGTGTCAACTGCCTTCTTGCTTTGGGAGCCTCATATTCCCTATGTCTCCTTTGCAACTCTGCTATTGTATTAGCTTGCTCCTCCATCCTCTCCCTCATATCATCAAATCTGGTATTCATGCGCTCAAATTGTTGTTGCATAGCTTTGATCATGAAGGACACATCACCAACTCCCTCTTGAGCTACACCTTTGTCTTTGGAAGTCATAGTCTTATTTTTGCACAAAACAAATGAGATACCTCATAGAACACTCCCTCACGTGTGTCACTCAAAAGATTATGTCACACTCCCTCATGTTTACACTCTTTATGGTTTTTTTCTTTATATGAACTTTCACTCTTACCTTTTACCACTTAGATTTTCCCTTTCAGCTCTATAAAGAACTAAACAACGTAAATCAAGGGTATTGATTTTGAACAGAATAAGCTAAATGGCATAGAATTGAACAAATTAGAGAACAAAGAATCAAGAGACAAAAGAATGTCAACACAAACGGATTTAATGAACTAAATTCACAAGAATCAGGATAGGAGTAATATAACCTAAAGGACAACTTGAGTACCAAAATAGGAAAACAAATGGTAGAATTGGAGTTGAGTAAGAAAATTTTATTATTATTGTAGCCAATATGACCAAACTGTTAATTTTTTCTTTTGTTTTCATCCTTCCCATTTTTTTTTTTCGTTTCTTTTTCCTTCTTTTTTTTTCGTCGTTTTTTTTTTCGTTTTTTTTTTCTTTTTTTTTTTCAACACAAAACAATAGTAGAATACTTAAAATACCAATTGAAATTGAAATTAGCACATTTACAAGCTTAAACGAACAAGCAAAGAGAGAAGGATCACAAATAAACAGATTTGTCCATTTGAACGATAATGCACAGAATAAACAAACTAAACAACAATAAATAAATCAAAAGATAGAAAATTGAAGATTAAGTGGATTCAACCTGATTTAGAACCTGGCTCTGATTCCAACTGATGCGGAAATCCCAAAAAGACGTGGCTTAGGGACCCAGCACACACAAGGAATCAAAGAACAACCAGGAAAGCTAAACCAGAGTTTAATATCACAAACCCTAAACCCAGCCTTCAAAGGAACACAAACCTAGAGTATTTAAGAAGGATATGGACGCCACACTCCATAAAAGAAAAGAAATTGGGAGTGATAAGTCTATTGGAACGCCACAAGAAGAAATACCTCTTGATAAGTTCCTTAGCCCTTAAAAGAACCGAGAGGAAAAACCCTGCTTTCTATTTTACTCAAAATTGTCTGCCCTTCAGAGCTTACAAGGGGAGCCTATTTATAGGCTAAGATAGCAATCCTAAAGAGGCACAAATTCCTACTTAGGACAAATCCTTATTTTGGAGGAATTCCTAATTGTGGACAAATTCTAACATAAATAATAAACCCTTATTTTGGAAGAAATGCTATTACTTATTCTGACCTATTAAGTATTCTAATTATATTAATTAGGGCTGGACTCTTTGTCAAACTTGAATTCGCCCCATTTGAAGCTGTGTTGGCCTGAATGTCCTGAATCAACCCATTTAGTACTTCTTTAATCTTTTTGGCCCTAACTCGTGTTATTGGGCCTTCTGGAATGTGCAATGGACTTCTTGCAGCCATTGAAGCCTTCCACCCATCATCTCTTTGGTACATCAAAACCCTTATGCCTGTAAAACTTCTCAAAGGTTGACGTTTCACATGCTCCGTACATATTAGCAAAGTCAGGATCATTCAGACATAAATCCTTAATATGTTTAAATCCTAGTAAGTTTGTAGTAAGTGCAGAGATAAGGACATGCCTGCGAGGTAATGCATCAGCTACCACATTTTCCTTACCTTGTTTATATTCGATGATGTAAGGAAAGGTCTCAATGAATTCAATCCACTCAGCATGTCTTTTGTTCAACTTTCCTTGTCCCTTCAAGTGCTTTAAAGATTCACGGTCAGTATGGATGACAAACTCCTTGGGCCAAAGGTAATGTTGCCATGTCTCCAAAGCCCATACCAATGCATACATCTCTTTATCATAAGTAGGATAATTAAGGCTTTCTTCACTTAGATTTTCACTAAAGTAACCAATTGGGTGCCTTTCCTACATCAAAATAGCTCCAATGCCAATACCTGAAGTATCATACTCAATCTTGATGAGAACCATAGAGATGATGGGTGGAAGGCTTCAATGGTTGCAAGAAGTCCATTGCACATTCCAGAAGGCCCAATAACACGAGTTAGAGCCAAAAAGATTAAACAAACACTAAATGGGTTGATTCAAGACATTCAGGCCAACTCAGCTTCAAATGGGGCGAATTCAAGTTTGACAAGGAGTCCAGCCCTAATTAATATAATTAGAATACTTAATAGGTCAGAATAAGTAATAGCATTTCTTCCTAAATAAGAGTTTATTATTTATGTTAGAATTTGTCCCCAATTAAGAATTCCTCCAAAATAAGGATTTGTCCTAAGTAGGAATTTATGCCTCTTTATGATTGCTATCTTAACCTATAAATAGGCTCCCTTTGTAAGTTCTGGAGGATCAGACAATTTTGAGGGAAATAGAAAGCAAGGGTTTTTTCCTCTTGGTTCTTTTAAGGACTAAGGAACTTATCAAGAGGTATTTCTTCTTGTGGCGTTCCCAGCGACTTATCACTCCCAAGTCCTTTCTTTTCTGGAGTGTCGCGTCCATATCCTTCTTGAATGTTCTAGGTTCGTGTTCCTTGAAGGGTGGGTCTAGGGTTTGTGATATTAAACTCTGATTTAACTTTCCTGGTTGTTCTTTGATTCCATGTGTGTGTTGGGTCCCTAAGCCATGTCTTTTTGGGGTTTTCCGCATCAGTTGGTATCAGAGCAGGGTTCTAAATCAGGTTGAATCCACTCACTCTTCAATTTTCTATCTTTTGATTTATTTATTATTGTTTAGTTTGTCTATTATGTGCATTACCATTCAATTACACAAATCTGTTTATTTGCAATCCTTCTCTCTTTGCTTGTTTGTTTAAGCTCATAAACGTGCTAATTTCAATTTCAATTGGTATGTTTAAGTATTCTACTATTGTTTTGTGTTGAAAAAAAAAAGAAAAAAAAAACATAAAAAAAAGGAAAAAAAACGACGGGAAAAGAAACGACGAAAAAAAAAAGGGAAGGAAGAAAACAAAAGAAAGAGAACATCAAAAAGTTAACAGTTTGGTCATATTGGCTACAATAATAATAAAGTTTTCTTACTCAACTCCAATTCTACCATCTGTTTTCCTAGTTTGTTACCCAAGTTGTTCTCTAGGTTATATTACCCCTATCCTAATTTTTTTTGAGTTTAGTTCATTAAATCCGTTTGTGTTGACATCCTTTATCACTTGATTCTTTGTTCTCCAATTGGTTCAATTCTACGCCATTTAGCTTATTCTGTTCTAAATCAATGCCCTTGATTTATGTGCTTTAGTTCTTTATAGAGCTGAAAGGGAAAATCTGAGTGGAAAAAGGTAAGAGTGAAAGTTCATATAAAGAAAAACCATAAAGAGTGTAAACACGAGGGAGTGTGACACAATCTTTTGAGTGACACACGTGAGGGAGTGTTTTGTGAGGTATCCCATTTGTTTTGTGCACAAATAAGACTATGACGTCCAAAGACAAAGGTGTAGCTCAAGAGGGAGTTGGTGATGTGTCCTTCATGATCAAAGCTATGCAACAACAATTTGAGCGTATGAATACCAGATTTGATGATATGAGGGAGAGGATGGAGGAGCAAGCTAATACAATAGCAGAGTTGCAAAGGAGACATAGGAAATATGAGGCTCCCAAAGCAAGAAGGCAGTTGACACGTGCCTATGACCATGAAGATGTTGTAGAAGATGATGATGTTGACGATCAAACTACGATGGTTAGAACTGGTCACAATAGAAGGGATCGAAGAGAAGTTGGGAGGCAAGGCACCTACGACCATAATGGGGCTGCAAGAAGTCCATTGCACATTCCAGAAGGCCCAATAATATGAGTTAGAGCCAAAAAGATTAAAGAAGCACTAAATGGGCTGATTCAGGACATTCAGGCCAACCCAACTTCAAATGGGGCGAATTCAAGTTTGACAAAGAGTCCAGCCCTAATTAATATAATTAGAATACTTTATAGGTCAGAATAAGTAATAGCATTCCTTCCTAAATAAGAGTTTATTATTTATGTTAGAATTTGTCCCCAATTAAGAATTCCTCCAAAATAAGGATTTGTCCTAAGTAGGAATTTATGCCTCTTTAGGATTGCTATCTTAGCCTATAAATAGGCACCCTTTGTAAGCTTTGGAGGATCAGACAATTTTGAGTGAAATAGAAAGCAAGGGTTTTTTCCTATCGGTTCTTTTAAGGACTAAGGAACTTATCAAGAGATATTTCTTCTTGTGGCGTTCCCAGCGACTTATCACTCCCAATTCCTTTCTTTTCTGGAGTGTGGCGTCCATATCCTTCTTGAATGTTCTAGATTCGTGTTCCTTGAAGGGTGGGTCTAGGGTTTGTGATATTAAACTCTGATTTAACTTTCCTGGTTGTTCTTTGATTCTTTGTGTGTGTTGGGTCCCTAAGCCACGTCTTTTTGGAGTTTTCCCCATCAAATCTCGAATGCTTTTGCAAAGTTAGGTAAAGCAAGTAAGGGTGCAAAACTTAATTTTCCCTTGATGTAATTAAAAGCCTTGTCTTGGTCACTACTCCACCTAAAACTCATGTTTTTTTTGATGAGTTTAGTGAGTGTCAATCTTAGCAAGGTAGGCATCCTTATGAAGGATCAAATACATTTGCCGCCTAGCTTGGAAGGCAGCTTTCAAAATCAGAACTTTCAAAAGAAATTCAGGTTATCCCTTTTTGACTTGGGAAAAAAAATTAGATTTGCACCTTATACACAATAGGTTGAAAGAGTCAAAATGCACTACTCAACTCAAACACAACTTCTTCCTTTTTTTTCCCTTTTTTTTTCTTTTTTTTCTCAACCTTTTTTTTAATCAAATCAAACACCTACAAAATTAACACAACTTCGAGAGTTAATGAATAAATCACAAAGAAAAGTACTAAACAAAGATGGAAAAGAGATACGTAACTTATTTCTAGAATTAAGGCTCAAATACCAAATGATAAAGAATCCACTAGGCAACCTGCCCTAGGAACCCTTAAATCAATTTGTTATGCACACCCCAGAAAGATAGGAAATAAGGTGGGTTGGTGCGTTTGCATGGATTGCCAAGAACTATTGTTAGCGATAGGGATGTTAAGTTCTTTTGTCATTTTTAGCGCACTCTATGGAATAAATTAGGAACTGAACTCTTATTTGCTGCTATTGCACATCCTTAAACAGATGGACAAACTGAGGTAGTTAATAGGGTACTCACTACTTTGTTACGCGCTGTCATTGAAAAGAACTTGAAGCAATGAGAATGGTGTTTACCACATATTGAGTTTGCTTATAATAGATTTGTTCATTCTATTACTTCCTTGTCACCTTTGGAAGTGGCTTATGGTTTTAACCCGTTAACTCCTTTGGAGATTTTACCTTTGCCTACTAAAAAGCATGCTAACATTGATGGTAAGAAAAAGGCAGAATTTGTGAAGGATTTACATGCCAAAGTTTGGGCTAACATTGAAAAGAAGAATGAGCAATATGCTATGCAAGTTAATAAGGGGTGTGTGAAGGTTGTCTTTGAACCTGGTAAAGTATGGATATATATGAGGAAGGAATGATTTCTCTTACAAAGAAAGTCCAAATTACAGACTTGAGGAGATGGACCTTTTCAAGTCTTATTACCTTTGTTTGATGTACGTGATTTGATGACAAATCCTTTTGAGGAGGGGAGGAATGATGGAGAACAAGGTGCTATTGAAGTGCAGCAAAGCAAGCATTCCCTAAATCCTTTGTAAGGAATCGGTGGTCCAATGACTAGGACAAGGACAAAGAGGATGAAAGAAGCTTTACAAGGCTTAATCATGTAGGTGCATGACAAAAAGGGTTCTCTAGAAGATTCCAAGGCTGTTCTAAAAGTTTTCAATGTTACACCAAGGATAATCACTCATTTTTATGTGCAAGATGATGGACAAGGCTGATACGAACTCCGATTATATGTAAACGGAACCCAACACCAATGTTGGTATAGGATCGTTCTAACAAAGGTTAAGGGATTTGGAGTTCTGACCCAATGATTATAAACAATCAAGAACCAGAACTATAAGATTCAGACGCCACTCCTAACAATAACAACGTTAAAGAAGATAAGTCTATTGAACCAACACACTCAAGTATGAAAGTTCAAAATTAGTTCTCAAGGAACAAGAGAAATAGCTCATACACTCATGAAAATAGATTTGCTCCCTCCAGCCACCCTTCTTGCCCTTTTTATATACTAACCCCAAAAACCCTAGTTAATAAGATGGGCTTATTAAGGAAATTCGTCCAACCCATTAAATACTAATAAAAACCCATGAAAATAACCCATTAAAATGCTGAAATTCGTTCAACCCACTACATAACAATATAACCCATGAAAATAATCCATTTAAATGCCCAAACATAGGCTCCCAAATCCAACTTCCTTCCCAAGCCCATCGTTCTCAAATTCCTCCACAGATGACACATTTGCAAGCCCTGGTGAAGCCTCCATCATCCTTAACTCGTACCTAGCAACTTCTTAATAGTAAATGTTGCACAACAAGTTGTTGAGAGCTTCCTTTATTTTTTTTGACCTTGCCCTTGTCATTGGTCCTCCAAGGTTTTGAAAAGCATTAACTCCCTTGTTGATTTGAGCTGGTACAATAAGGCTTCCATCATTCCCGCTCTACTCAAAATGATTTGTCCTCAAATCAGCACCTACATCATCAAAGGGAAAAGGAGAAAGGTCAGAAACATTAAATATTGCACTCACATTATACTCACCTGGCAAGTCAAGTTTATATACTCACCTGGCAAGTGGTGGCAAGAGCCACCACTTGAAAAGGACCATCTCCCCTTGGTTGCAACTTTGATTTCCTTTGCATAGGAAATCTCTCCTTCCACAAATGTACCCAAACCCAATCACTAGGTTCAAAAGTGATATGCCTACGACCTTTGTTGGCTTGTGTTTCATATTGTTTGGTTTTTCTCTCAATGTTAAGCCTAGCTTTCTCATGAAGTTGCTTAACCACTTCAGCCTTCTTTTTCCCATCTAAATTAACCCTGTCCTGTATAGGCAATGATACTAAATCCAAAGGAGATAATGGATTAAAACCATAAACAAGCTTGAAAGGAGAATAACTTGTAGCACTATGAACAACATGATTATAGGCAAACTCCACAAAAGGCAAACATTATTCCTAGGTTCTAGAGTTCTTACCAATAACAACACGTAACAATGTACCAAGAGTTTGATTTTACTACCTCAGTCTGTCCATCAGTTTGTAGATGGCAAGTTGTAGAAAACAACAACTTTGTTCCAAGCTTACCCCATAATGGCTTCCAAAAATGGCTAAAAAATTTTGCATCACGGTCTGACACAATACTCCTCAGCACTCCATGTAGGCGAACAATCTCTCTAAGAAATAAGTCTACAATGTGTGTGGCATCCTCCGTTTTGGTGCAAGCAATGAAATGCGCCATCTTTGAAAACCTGTCAACCACAACAAGAATACAATCTCGGCCCTTCTTGGACCTAGGTAACCCAAGAATAAAATCCATAGAAATGTTGGTCCAAGGTTCACAAGGGATTTCTAAAGGTATATACTTACCATGGGGTAAAATCCTAAACTTAGCTTGTCTACAGGTAATACACTTGGCACAGACTCTTTCAACATCCCTTTTCATATGTGGCCAAAAGAAATGTTCATTTAAAACATCAAAAGTCTTTTGAATGCCAAAGTGTCCCATTAAACCACCCCCATGAGCTTCTCTCATATGTAATGCTCTCATAGACCCTTGAGGAATACAAAGCTTATTTACTCTAAACAAATACTCCTCATGTCTATAGAACTTGCCAAAGGTAGCTTTCTCACATGTAGCATATACATTACTAAAGTCAGCATCATTAGCATACAAATCAATAATGTGCTCAAACCCCAGCAACTTAATGCTCAATGTGCTAATCAATGTGTACCTACATGACAATGCGTCAACAACAACATTTTCCTTACCTGATTTGTATTGAATTACATACGGAAAAGTTTCAATAAACTCAACCCATTTTGCATTTCTCCTATTCAACTTACCTTGCCCCTTCAAGTATTTTAAAGACTCATGATCAATTTGAATTACAAACTCCTTGGGCCAAAGGTAATGTTGTCACGTTTCTAAAGTCCTAACAAGTGCATATATTTCTTTATCATAAGTTGGATAATTCAATGTTGCCCTGCTCAACTTCTCACTTCTAAAGAATGCAATAGGTCGTTTCTCTTGCATTAGAACTCCCCCAATCCCAATGCCCGATGCATCACATTCAATTTCAAAGATCTTAGAAAAATCAGGCAAAGCAAGAAGTGGTGCATTACACAACTTAGACTTAAGCAAATCAAAGGCATCTTGTTGTTCCTTACTCCACTTGAAACCCACTCTTTTTAATCACCTCAATCAATGGTGCAACTATGGTACTAAAATCCTTAATGAACCTCCTATAAAAGCTAGCCAAACCATGGAAACTCCTCACATCACTCACACTCTTAGGTGTAGGCCATTCTTGAATTGCCTTAATCTTCTCTTTATCAACCTATATGCCATGAGCAGACACAACATATCCCAAGAAAATAACATGATCCTTGCAAAAATCACATTTCTTCAAATTGGCTTACAATTTCTCTTTCCTCAAAACATCAAGAACACAATGCAAATATTCAACATTCTCTTCTAAATTCCTGCTGTATACCAATATGTCATCAAAATAAGTCACAACAAACTTTCCTAAAAAAGGTCTCAAAACATGATTCATTAATCTCATAAAAGTATTAGGTGCATTAGTCAAACTAAAGAGCTTAACTAACCATTCATACAAACCATGCTTGGTCTTGAATGCAGTTTTCCATTCATCACCTTCCTTCATCCTAATTTGATAATACCCACTCTTAAGGTCAATTTTAGAGAAGTAACAAGCACCATGTAATTCATCTAACATATCATCAAGCCTAGGTATAGGATGTCGATACTTAACTGTTATTTTGTTGATAGCTCTACAATCGACACACATCCTCCAAGATCCATCTTTCTTTGGCACAAGCAACACTGGCACTGCACATGGACTCATGCTCTCCCTTATATGCCCCTTCTTCATCAACTCATCAACTTGCCTCTGAAGCTCCTTTGTCTCCTCAAGAGTACTTTTATATGTTGGCTTATTGGGAATGGGAGCTCCAGGAATGTGATGTTCAATCCCTCTCCTTGGTGGTAAAACATCTGGGATCTCCTCAGGGAATACATCATTATAATCCTGTAACAAAGATGAAATAGCACTAGGCAAAGATGAATCAAGGATAGTGTTAGAGAAATAAGAATCCTTGTAAAGGATCAAGATCATTTGTTGCCTGGCTTGGAAGGCAACCTTAACATCTGCTCCTTTTGCAAACACACTCACTTGTTTTCTTTCATCTTCACTCTTGTGAACCTGACCACTCTTGCACTTAGCACTCTCAAATGCTTTGAACTGGTTTTTCTCTCCTTCACTTTCTTTTCTCTCGACTCTCTCTTTTTTTTCACTCCACCTCTTTTGCTCACTTTCATAAAGTCTCACTTGGTCTTCATACACCTATTTTGGAGTCAATGGAACAAGTGTGAATGGTTTTCCAACCATGGTGAAAGAATAGCGGTTCTTGTAACCATCATGCAAAGCTTTTCTATCAAATTGCCAAGGACGACCCAATAACAAATGCCCAGCTTGCATAGGTACAACATCACAAAACAACTCGTCCTTATATCTACCAATGGAAAATGGAACCACAACTTGTTTAGTCACTTTCACCACTCCATTGTCATTCAACCATTGCAAATTATATGGCCTAGGATGTTTGGTTGTAGGCAAGATCAATTTTTCCACCAACTTTGTACTTGCTACATTAGTGCAACTAACTCCATCGATGATCATGCAAGAGAGTCTATCTTGAACTAAACATCGAGTATGGAAAATATTTTCCCGCTGCATCTCAACATCATCCTCCTCCTTAACCTGCACACTAAGGGCTCTCCTTGCTACTAAAAGCCTTCCACCATGCTCTGGATACTCTATCCCTTCATTAACATCATTAGCATCCTCTAGTGGTGGCATTTGGTCTTCATCACTAGCATTACTGCCAAACACATAGTCACCATTCTCCTTAAGGTACATGGTTCTCTTGTTAGGACATTGTGAAGCCACATGACCCCTACCCAGACATCTAAAGCATTTGATGTCTCTAGTTTTTCCTTGGGTGCCCTCAAGTTTTTCTTCAAATTTGCCCCTTTCCAGGCTGCCCCCACTAGTCTTGGGTCTAGAAGTCATCTTCTCCTCCTTCTTCCCCCATTTCGACTTCCAAAAAGATGAACTTGAGTTCTGATTATATCTAGAAGTGCTCCTTCCCTTAAGTTGCCTCTCAAATTTCATGGCAATGTGTACCATGTCTTCAATCTCTACATAGTGTTGCAGTTCTACCACATCAGCTATGCTTTCATTCAATCCTTGGAAGAACCTAAACATGGTTGCCTCGCTATCCTCCATTACATTTGCCCTAACCATAGCAATTTCCATCTCCTTATGGTACTCTTCCACACTCTTGGAACCTTGCGTAAGGTTTGCAACTTGTTATACAAATCCCTATAATAAGAGTTGGGAACAAATCTCCTTCTCATCACAGCCTTCAACTCATTCCATGTTTCTATGGTTCTTTCAAAATTTCTTCTCCTAGTGGTAACTTGCTGGTCCAACCATACTACAGCATAATCAGTGAACTTTGCCACAGCTAACTTCACTTTCTTCTCCTCAGAGAAGTTATGACACTCATATATTAATTCTACCCTTCGTTCCCAATCGAAATAAACATCAAGGTCAGCTTTACCTTTAAAAGAAGGTATTTTCATTTTAATACTACTAAGATTTTTGTCTACTCCTTCCTCCACTCTATTTCTGTTGTCCCAACCTCCATTGTACCTATCATAAACATTTCCATTGCCTCTTACTCCTCTACCATTCCTATTACCACGTCCTCCTCTAAATCCACCTCTAAAGTTTCTACTAGCATTATCACCGTCATCATAATAATCATCACCAAAGTCACGTTCAAATTGCTCCTTCATGACCCTACCAACTGGCCTCTTAAGATTTGCACTCGATTTCCCTTCTATTTTATCCATCCTATCTCGAACTTCCCAAAACATTTGGTCAATCCTATCAAACTTCTGCTCTAAGGATTTCATAAACAATTTGAAATCTGAAACAACTACTTCCTCCTCTTCATGTAGGAAACTACCTTCTTTAGCATTAGACATTGAATATGCAAGATTGTTAGTAAATAAAGAAAATACCTCACAAAACTCACTCCCTTGCGTGTTGTCTCTCCACTCAACTATAGTAGGCCTCAACTCTCGTGTTTCATGCAATGAATTGAAAAACTGTAAGAGCTCTTTCAATAGTTCCATGCAAACTAAATTCAGAACAAACAAAACTTGAATATATCAATCCTTGGAGCCCATTATATAAGTCCAAGCTACATAATCAAGCTATGGAAAGACTTAATTGCATGTTAAGTTGTATTAATGGGCCTGATTTTGTTTTGGGTTGCTGGATTTGAAGTTAAGGCCGAATTACATGTAAAAAAAGGCTTAACTTCTTTGGTTTATTTTAGCTTGAAGGTTCAGTTGAGGCTTTATACATTAGTTAGGGTTTTACTTTGACTTTATATCATTAGTGGTAGTCGTTTTTAAGAATTCCTAATGAAGGTAGAATTAGGATTCCTAATCAAGGTAGATTTAGGATTCCTAATCAAGGCAGATTTAGGATTCCTAATTAATGTACAATTTTATTCCTTAATTAGAGGGATCACCTGTAATTAAGGTTTTCTTATATAGGTATGTTAAAAAACACATTTTCTCATAAGATTGTAATATATACATCCCCATATAAACGCTACCATTATGTAAAATGGAATCAAGATTGAGGTATCTTTTTTTAAAAAACGTTTTGCTCTACTTTCTTGTGTTCTAGGAAGAATATATTGTCTTGACTTATCAAAGGAGTGATCAACCTTTGTGGCGTCTTAAGATTAGGGCTTTTAGGACTTAGTTTCCTTAGGGTTCTGATCTGATCAACCCAACTTGTTTCTTAACTTTCTGGGGCATGCATAACAAATTGATTCAAGGGTTCCTAGGGCAGGTGGCCTGTGGGTTTGTTATCATTAGTAATAGCTTTTGGATTAACTGATGCACCTAGTACATTCATGAGGTTAATGAATCATATCTTGCATGCTTTCATATGGAAATTTGTACTAGTTTACTTTGATGATATTTTAGTTTATAGCAAGAATTTGGATGAACATGTGAAACTGTTGCATAATGTGTTCAGTGTGTTAAGAGAGAACCAACTATATGCCAGTCTCAAGAAGTGTACATTTTGCATGGAATCCATTGTGTTTTTTGGCTATGTTGTTAGTTCACAAGGTATTAGTGTGGATGGAGACGATAAAGGTGATAAGGGATTAGCCTATGCCTAAGAACATGAATGAGCTAGGATGCTTTTATGGTTTAACAAGTTTTTATCAAAGGTTTGTTAAGGATTTTAGATCCATTGCTACACCTTTAAATGATCTTAAAAAAAGTGTTGTTTTCAAGTGGGATGATGTGCATGATCAGGCTTTCAGTATTTTGAAAGGAAAGCTTATTGATGCACCTTGCTTGGAACATGAAGAACAAAACTTGGAGCCCATGACATAAGCCCAAGATGTATGACCAAGCTAAGAAAAGGCTTAATTGCATGGTAAGTTGTATTAATGGGCCTGATTTTACTTTGGGTTGCTGGATTTTAAGTTAAGGCTAAATTACATTTTAAAAAAAGGCTTCATTTCTTGGGTTTTATGTGGACTTATAGATTTAGCTGATTTTTGATACATTAGTTAGGGTTTTACTTTGACTTCATATCATTAGTGGTAGTCTTTTTAAGAATTCCTAATCAGGGTAGCTTTAGGATTCCTAAGGTAGATTTGCATTCTTTAAGGTAGGTTTGAAAAGAGTTAATACAACAATCTGATGATTAATTGCAAAGGAGTATCTGTTCTTGCAGCCATTGTGAATGACCTTCCTATCAAATTGCCATGGTCGCTCAAGAAGTATATGACCGGCATGCATTAGTGCTACCGCATAGAGAACCTTATCCTTGTAATTGCCAATAGAAAAGGCAACTAAAACTGTCTTAGTTACTTTAATTTTTCCACAATCATTTAACCATTACAGCATATAAGGCTTAAGATACTTGAAGGTATCTAGATTCAACTTCTCTACCAACAAAGTATTAGCAACATTAGTATGACTTCCACTATCGACAATCATGCTACATACCTTGTCTTTAACGTGGCGTCTTGTATAGAAAATGTGCTCACATTGCTCCTCATCATCATCATTATCTTTAGGCTGAATAATTAGTGCACACCTTGCAACTAGCATATCTCTATAAATAGGTTCTTCAACATCAACATCAAAACAATCCTCTAATGGTGGCATGTCATTATCACTTGAACTAATGCTTTCTATGTCACCATTCTCTAACATGATCATAGCTCATTTATTTGGACATTAAGAAGCAATATTTCTGTGTCCTTGACACCTAAAGCACTTAACATCACAAGATTTAGAAGATTTAATTTTGGTTTTACATTTAGGAATAGTAACCAATTTCTTTGGCCTCACATCTTCTTTGACTGTGAGGCTACTTTGGCATCTTTCCAAGTTGCTTTCCATGGAGAAATAAAAGCTGACCCAAATTTGGATCCTTTGGACTAGATTTGTTTGTCCACCTTGATAGCCTTATACATCAGCTCCTCCATCTCTAAATAGTGTTGCAAATCCACTACATCTCAATTTCCTTGGTCAAGCCCCCAATAAACCTTGCCATGGTAGCCTCTTGTTCTTCCTCTACATTAGCTCTAAACATAACTATTTCCATCTCCTTGTAATAGTCCTCCATACTCATGGACCCTTGCACTAGCCCTTGCAACTTTCTATGCAAATCTCTATTGTACTGGCTAAGTATAAATCTCTTGCACATAACCGATTTCATCACTTTCCATGATTGAGTTAGCCTCTCAACATTCCTCTTTCTATTTAGCACCAATTGGTCCTAATAAATACTTGCATTTATCATTTTAAATTGTTTGGTGATAGCCTTCATCCAAATCTTCACATCTATATCATGCACTTCTCCTTCACTACTCATGTTTACAACCTGCAAAAACACGTTAGGAATTAAAAGAAATTTATTCCTCACACACTCCTTCACTTCTTTGCCCTCAAGTTAAATAGTTATCTCTCGTGTTTCACTCTATTTTGGCTTTTCTCAATGACAATCTAACCACTTTCGCCTTTTTCCACATAAGCCAGCCCCCCTTATGTTCTTGAAAGATTTAGATTAACAAATCACAAGGAGCAATCTATTAGATAGTGGCAAATCTCAAAATCAAAATTTTTAAAAGAAATTCAAGATATCCTTTTCTAGGCTTGGAAAGAAAGAAAGAAAGAAAGAAAAAAAGACTTGCAAACTTGGACACAATAGGTTGAAAGAATCAAGATGCATTACTCAACTCAAACACAACTTCTTCTTCCTTTTTTTTTTCTTTTTTCTTGATTTTTTCTTCTTTTATTTGTCAACCTTCTAGCTATTTTTTTTTTTTACTTCTTTTTACTCAAATCAATCACCCGCAGAATTAGCATAATTTCAAGAGTAATAAGCTGATCAGAACAAACAAAAGAACTAAGCAAAAGAATGAAAAAAGTATAAAAAAAAGTGCTGCACAAAGATGGAAAAGAGATACGTAACTTATTTCGAGAATAAAGTGATGGAAACCATATTGTAGCAGCTCAAATCAACAAGGAAGTTGATGGTTTGCAAAATCTTGGAGGATCAATAACAAGGGCAAGGTCAAAGAAAATAAACGAAGTTCTCAACAACTTGTTATGTGACATTTACTTGCAGGAAGTTGCTAGGTACGAGTTAACGATGATGAAGGTTTCCCTAGGGCTTGCAGATGTGTCATTTGTGGAGGAATATGAAAACCATGGCCTTGGGAATGAAGTTGGCCATGAAAACCATATTTGGGCATTTAAATGGGTTATTTACATGGGTTATATTGTTATGTAGTGGGTTAGACGAATTTCAGCATCTTAATGGGTTATTTTCGTGAATTTTTATTAATATTTAGTGGGTTGGACGAATTTCCTTAATAAGTCCATCTCATTAGCTAGGGTTTTTGGGGCTTAGCATATAAAAAGGGAAAAAAGGATGGCTGGAAGGGGGAGACCATTTTTATGAGTGTTTGAGCTATTTTATCTGGTTCTTTGAGAACTAATTCTGAACTTTCATACTTGAGTGTGTTGGTTCAATAGACTTATCTTCTTCAACGTTGTCATTGTTAGGAGTAGCGTCTGAATTCTATATTTTTGGTTTTTGATTGTTTTTAATCATTGGGTCAGAACTCCAATCCCTTAACCTTTGTTAGAACGATCCTATGCCAACATTGGTGTTGGGTTCCGTTTACATATATAATTGGAGTTCATATCACGAAGGCTCTGATACTAACTGATAATGAACCCACTAGGCTACCTGCCCTAGGAACCCTTGAATTAATTTGTTATGCATGCTCCAAAAAACTAGGAAATAATTTGGGTTAATCAGATGAGAACCCTAAGAAAATTAAGTCCTAAAAGCCCTAATTTTAAGATGCCACAAAGGTTGATCACTCCTTTGATAAGTCAAGAAAGTGTATTCTTTCAAGAACACAAGAAAGCAAAGCAAAGCTTGTTAAAAAAAACCTCAATCTTGATGATTTCATTTTACATAGTTGTAGCCTTTATATAGGTATGTAAATATTATAATCCTATAAGGAAAAGGTGTTTCTTAACATACCTATATAGGAAAACCTTAATTACAAGTGATTCGTTTAATTAAGGAGTACAATTATACATTGATTAGGAATTCTTAAAAGGACTACCACTAATGATATAAAGTCAAAGTAAAGACCTAACTAATGTACCAAGATTCAGCTGAACCTATAAGTCCAAATAAACCCAAGAAGTTAAGCCTTTTCTACATGTAATTCGGCCTTAACTTAAAATCCAGCAAACCAACACAAAATCAGGCCCATTAATACAACTTAGTATGCAATTGAGCCTTTCCTTAACATTGTCATATATCTTGGACTTATATCATGGGTTCCAAGTTTTGTTCTTTAAGTTTTAAGTCTTGTCCATCATCTTGCACATAAAGAAAAGTGATTATCCTTGGTGTAGCACTGAAAACCTGTAGAACAGTCTTAGAATCTTCTAGAGCACCCTCTTTGTCATGCAAATCCATGTTTAAGCCTTGTAAAGTCTCTTGCATCCTCTTTGTCCTTGCCCTAATCATTGGACTACTGATTCCTTGCAAAGGATCTAGGGAATAGTTGGTCTGTTGTACTTGAATAGCACCTTGTTCTCCATCATATGGCTTCTCGCTAGTACATTAAACAAGATTGAAAAAACATCAAAACTTGGAAAGAATTAGAAACAACCTTCAAAGTTAAGTTTAAATATATCTCTAAACTAGATTCCACCCAAATGGATCCTTAAGCATTGAAAAAGAAGTCAAAGGCATAACATGGTTGTTTAGGTTCACAAATTTGGTAATGATGGGAGAAAGAATTGACGATGGCATTCAAAAGGGAAAAATTATCAATGCTTGGATCAACTCTATGGTGTCCAATAGAACTATAAGCAAAAATAAATAAGGGGAAGTCTAGGTGACTAAATATACGACAACTATGTTGTTCTTATCCATCCTTTGGCAACACTTAGAGACAATTCACCTCAATATGGCAGCCCTTTTTGTCTATCAGATGCTCATGCACCAGCACCCTTAGGGAATCAAGCAAATGCTGAGAGACAAGAAAGAAGAAGAATTGATCCCATACTAGTGCCATATTCAGAATTGCTATGGTTCATTCAAAATAAATTAGTAATTGTCATTGCAAAGGAACAACTAAAGCCGCACTATCCAAATTGGTACAATTGTAATACTAAGTGTGAGTACCATGGTGGACAAATTGGATATTCTATTGATAATTGTTAGACCCTTAAGTGTAGATTTCAAGAATTAAGGGATAGGGGATGCATCAACTTTTTAAGAGCTAAAAAGAAGTTTAATGTCAATACTAACCCTTTACCTGATCACAAGACCATGAATCAAATTGAAGAATACTTAAGTGCTAACAATCAAAAGTTGAGTTTTAGTTTCTTGAGGGTAGAAGTGAAGGTAATGGTTGAAAAATGTTCACCATCTTGTTATCAAAGGAATTTGGCACCACCAAAAATATTTTCATCAACTGTTCAAGCTACATCCCTTTGTCAAACATTGCATTATTAGAGTGGCAAGACAATCCAATGGGACTACAATTACCGGGTAAATTATCAAAATCAAGCAGCAACATCTTACATCATGGGAGTTAGGGGCATGACTCATAGTGGGAGATGCTATACCCTAAAGTACATTGAGAAACTGTAAAAGGAGTACAACGCTATCATGATTGTGGATGATATTGAAGAGATCCCTTGGCAAAGTGCTAGGAGGGTAGAGTCTTCTAGTATGCAGAATCCCAAATCCAAAGGAACTGTCATTGATGAACTCTCACTAATAAAGATGATGGGCAGTTCCTCAAATGCATTGAGTAGAGTGAGTATAGTGTGGTAAAGTAGCTTAAACGAACACCAGCAAAAATTTTAATCCTTACTAATAAACTCTGAGTATCATAGAAGATCCTTGGATTAATAATGAGATTTTGGTTAATGGGCATAGCCACATTAAGGCACTATATAATTCAGTCATTTGTTATGGCTGTAATGCGTCCTGTGTCCTCATTGATAATCAATTTTCTTTAAATTTCATGCCTAAAGACACTTTGGAGTAGTTACCAATTGACATTGCCATCATGACATCATGCCATATTGATAAAGAACTCACTAGGTTACCTCTCCTAAGAACCCTTGAATAAATTTGTTATGCACACCCCAGAAAACTTAAGGAAACTAAGTCCCAAAAGCCCAATTTTGAGATGCCACAAAGGTTGATCACTTCTTTGATAAGCCAAGACAATGTATTCTTCTAAGAACACAAGAAAGCAAAGCAAAGCTTGCTGAAAAATACCTCAATCTTGTTAATTCCATTTTACATAGTTGTAGCCTTTATATAGGCATGTAAAAATTACAATCCTATAAGGAAAAGGTGTTTCTTAACATACCTATATAGGAAAACCTTAATTTGAGGTGATTCCTCTAATTAAAGAATACAATTCTACCTTGATTAGGAATCCTAAATCTACCTTGATTAAGAATTCTTAAAAGGACTACCACTAATGATATAAAATCAAAGTAAAGGCCTAACTAATGTACCAAGACTTAGCCAAACCTACAAGCCCAAATAAACCCAAGAACTTAAGCCTTTTATACATGTAATTTGGCCTTAACCAGCAAACCAACACAAAGTTAGGCCCATTAATACAACTTAGCATGCAATTGAGCCTTTCCTTAGCTTGGTCATGCAGCTTGGGCTTATATCCTAGGCTCCAAGTTTTGTTCTTCAAGTTCTAAGCCTTGTCCATCATCTTGCACATAAAGATAAGTGATTATCCTTGGTGTAGCATTGAAAACTTGAAGAACAACCTTGGAATCTTCTAAAGCACCCTCTTTGTCATGCAGCTCCATGATTAAGCCTCGTAAAGCCTCTTTCATCCTCTTTGTCTTTACCCTAATCTACCATTGATTCCTTGCAAAGGATCTAGGGAATACTTGCTTTGTTAAACTTGAATACTACTAGGGAATACTGGGTTCTCCATCATTCCTCCCCTCCTCGAAAGGATTTGTCCTCCAATCACACCTACATCAAACAAAGACAAGTCAATAACATTAAAAGTAGTGCTAACATTACCATAGTTGCTTGGTAAATCTAGCTTGTAGGCATTGTCATTAATCTTCTCCAAGACTTGAAAAAGTCCATCTCCTTGAGGCTGCAATTTGGACTTTCTTTTTTGGGAAAATCATTCCTTCCTCATATGCACCCACACCCAATCACTAGGTTCAAAGACAACCTTCACACGCCCCTTATCAACTTGCTTAGCATATTGCTTATTCTTCCTTTCAATGTTAGCCCAAACCTTGGCATGTAAATCCTTCACAAATTCTGCCCTTTTATTACCATCGATGTTAGCACCGTAAGCAACTTCAAAAGGTGACAAGGAAGTAGTAGAATGAACAGATCTATTATAAGCAAACTCAACATGTGGCAAACACTGTTCCCATTACCTCAAGTTCTTTTGAATTGTAGTACGTAACAAAGCAGTTAGTGTTCAGTTTGTCCATCTGTTTAAGGATGTGCAATAGTAGAAAATAAAAGTTTAGTTCCCAATTTATTCCATTAATTGTGCCAAAAATGACTTAAGAACTAAACATCCCTATCACTAATAACAGTTCTTGCCAATCCATGCAAACACACCACTTCCTTAAAAAATAACCCAGTAATATGTGTTGCATCATTGGTTTTAGAACTTGCAACAAAATGAGCCATTTTGCTAAACCTATCAACAACAACAAATATGTTGTTAATCTTAAGACAAAGTCCATAGAAAATTAGTCCAAGGTTGGCTAGTCATAGGTAAAGGTGTATACAAGCCATGTAGTTTAACTCTAACCTTTGCTTGCCTACATGTAATGCACTTATCACAAATAGAATGCACATCATTCTTCATATTAGACCAATAAAAATGCTCATGGCATATATCTAAAGTCTTCTGCACACCAAAGTGCCCCATTAAACAACTCTCGTGAATCTCCCTAACAAGCAACTCTTAAACAGAACAAATAGGCACACATAATTTGTCCCTCTTAAACAAAAACCCATCATGTCTACAAAAGTCACCAAAAGCACACTTATCACATGCATTCCATACTTGGCCAAAATAAAAATTATTTGCATACAAGCCCTTAAGCAAGTAACTTAGTTTGCAAAGAAATAAGTAATGTGTACTTCCTTAACAATGCATTAACAACAACGTTTTCCTTTCCATGTTTGTACTTGATCACATAAGGAAATGTTTCTATGAACTCCAGCCATTTAGCAAGTCTTTTATTAAGCTTACCTTGGGATTTCAAGAACTTTAAGCTCTCATGATCAAAATGAAAGATGAATTCTCTAGGCCACAAATAATGTTGCCATGTTTGAAAAGTTCATACCAAAGTCTAAAGTTCTTTGTCATAAGTGAGATAATTTAAGGTTGCCCCACTTAGTTTTTCACTAAAATAAGCAATTGGTTTGTAATCTTGCATCAAAACAGCCCCTATTCCTATTCCAGATGCATCACATTCTATCTTAAAAACTTTATCGAAGTATTGAAAGCCCAATCATGCACATCATCCCACTTGAAAACAACATTCTTTTTAAAAAGTTCATTTAAGGGTGCAGCAATGGAACTAAAGTTCTTAACAAGTTCACGTTCTTAGGTGTAGGCTAGTCCTTTATTGCCTTTACCTTCTCCTCATCCACATTAATACCTTGTGAACTAACAACATAGCCAAGAAACACAACAGATTCCATGCAAAATGTACACTTTTAAGATTAGCATATAGTTTGTTCTCTCTTAACACACTAAACACAGCATGCAAGTGTTTCACATGTTCATCCAAATTCTTGTTATAAACTAAAATATCATCAAGGTAAACTACTACAAATTTCCTTTTCGAACACAAGATATGATTCATTAACCTTATGAATGTACTGGGTGCCTTAGTTAATCCAAATGGCATTACTAACCACTCATACAATCCATAATTAGTTTAAATGCTGTTTTCCATTCATGTTCATCTTTCATGCAAATTTGATAATATCCATTCTTTAAATCAATTTTTGAAAACACACATGAACCATGCAACTCATCAAGTATATCATCTAATCTAGGGATAGAATGTTTATAATTTACAGTAATCTTATTAATGGCTTGATAATCCACATGCATGCACCATGTTCCATCTTTCTTTGGGACTAAGATGACAAAGACTGAGCATGCGCTAAGACTCTCCCTTACAAATCCCTTTTGTACCAACTTATCCACTTGTCTTTGTATCTCCTTCGTTTCATCTGGATTTGCTTTATAGGCAAGTTGGTTTGGTATGCTAGCACCGGGTATGAAGTCTATTTGGTGCTCAATTCCTCTTAAAGGAGGTAATCTTTGGGGAATTTCTTCAAGAAATAAATCTTCAAACTCCTGCAATAATGGAACAACCATGCTAGGTAAAAAGGAATTAGAGTCATTAGATAAAAAATAAACATCCTTATACATAATTACAAATAGTTGTGGCCTTGCGATCATAACACTCTTAACCTCACTTTTCCTAGCAAACACACTCATTTGCTTACTTTTCTCTCCTTTTTGAACACTTTACTCTCTACCTTACCCTTTTCGCTTGAATTTTTTTCTTTAGCTTTACTTTTTCTCTTTTCCTTTGACCTCTCACTCTCTTTCTTGTTCTTTTCCCCTTGCTCTCTCATTTGTTCTTCCCTTATATGCTTAATCTTAATCTAATCTTCATATGCTTAAATCGATTTGAGAGGGGTTAATACAACAATCCGACTATTATTTACAAAGGAGTATATATTCTTGTGGCCATCGTCAGTAACCTTCCTAAAAATTGCAGCTTATAAGATGCTTGAAGGAATCCAGATTCAACTTCTCTACCAATAAAGTATTAACAACATTAGGACAACTTTCACTATTGATAATCACGCTACATACCTCGTCTTTTTAACATGACACCTTGTATAGAAAATGTGCTCACGCTGCTCCTCATCATTATCATTTTTAGCTTAAATACTTAGTGCATGTCTTGCAACTAGCATATCTCCATAAACAGGTTCTTTAACTTTAACATCAGAACAATCCTCCAATGGTGGCATGTCGTTATCACTTGAACTAATGCTTTCTATGTCACCATTCTCTAACATGATCATAGTTCTTTTATTTTGACATTGAGAAGCAACATGTCCATGTCCATGTCCTTGACACCTAAAGCACTTAACATCATGAGATTTAGAAGATTTCATTTTGGTTTTACCTTTAGAAATAGCAGCTGATTCCTTTGGCCTTGCATCTTCTTTTGACTTTGAGGCTACTTTAGTATCTTTCCAAGTTACTTTCCATGTAAAACTAGAAGTTGACCCAAATTTGGATCCTTTGGACTTGATTTGTTTCACCTTGATAGCCTTATGCATCAGCTCCTCCATCTCTAAATAGTGTTGCAAATCCATTACATCTGCAATTTCCATGGTCAAGCCCCCAATAAACCTTGCCATGGTAGCTTCTTGTTCTTCCTCTACATTAGCTCTATGCAAGTCTCTATCTCCATCTCCTTGTAATAGTCCTCCACACTCATGGACCCTTGCACTAGCCCTTGCAACTTTCTATGCAAGTCTCTGTGGTATTGGCTAAGTATAAATCTCTTGCGCATTATCGATTTCATCACTTCCCATGACTGAATTGGCCTCTTAACATTCCTCTTTCTATTTATCACCAATTGGTCCCACCAAATACTTGCATAATTAGTGAATTCTACAACTGCCAATTTAACTTTTTTCTCTTCAGAATAATTATGGCAATCAAATACATGCTCAATCTTTTTTTCCCACTCCAAATAATGTTCAGGATCATTCTTCCAATAAAATGCTGAAATCCTCATCTTTATGCAGCCTAAATTGCTATCTGTTTTGGAAATAGCCTTCCTGATGCAGAATAAGGTGCTATTCCAGTGCAACATAGTAAGTATTCTCTAAATCCTTTGGAAGGAATCAGTGGTCCAATGACTAAGGCAAGGACAAAGAGAATGAAAGAGGTTTTGAAAGGCTTAATCATGGAACTACATGACAAAGAGGGTGCTCCAGATGATTCCAAGCCTGTTCTAAAAGTTTTCACTGCTACACTAAGGATAATCACTTATCTTTATGTGCAAGATAATGGACGAGGCTTAGAACTTGAAGAACAAAACTTGGAGCCCGTGATATAAGTTCAAGCTGCATGACCAAGCTATGGAAAGGCTCAAAGGAAGTGATAAAGAACATGCTAAGCGACCTGCCCTAGGAACCCTTGAATCAATTTGTTATGCATGCCCCGGAAAGTTAGGAAACAAGTTGGGTTGATCAGATCAAAACCCTAAGGAAACTAAGTCAAAAAAGCTCCAATATTAAGATGCCACAAAGTCAAGACAATGTATTCTTTCAAGAACAAAAGAATGCAAAGCAAAGCTTGCTGAAAAAATCCCTCAATCTTGATGATTCCATTTTACATAGTGATAGCCTTTATATAGGCATGTAAATATTACAATCCCATAGGGAAAAGGTGTTTCTTAACATACTATTTAGGAAAACTTTAATTACAGGTGATCCCTCTAATTAAGAAATGAAATTCTACCTTGATTAGGAATCCTAAATCTGCCTTGATTAGGAATCCTAAATCTACCTTGATTAGGAATCCTTAAAAGGATACTAATGATATAAAGTCAATGTAAAGATTTAAATAATATACTAAGACTCAACTGAACCTATAAGCCTAAATAAACCCAATAAGTTAAGCCTTTTCTTCATGTAATTCGGCCTTAACTTAAACACATGCAAACTAATACAAAATCAGGCCCATTCATACAACTTAGCATGCAATTAAGCCTTTTCTTAACTTGGTCATGCATCTTGGACTTATTTCATGGGCTCCAAGTTTTGTTCTTCAGGTTCTAAGCCTTGTCCATCATCTTGCACATAAAGTAAGTGATTATCATTCGTGTAGCATAAAAGGTTTGTAGAACAGCCTTGGAATCTTCTGGAGCACCCTCTTTGTCATGAAACTCTATGATTAAGTCTTGTAAAGCCCCTTTCATCCTCTTTGTCGTTGCCCTAGTCATTGGACGACCAATTCCTTGCAAAGGATCTAGGGAATACTTACTTTGTTGCACTTGAATTGTGCCTTGTTCTCCATCATTCCTCCCCTCCTCGAAAGGATTTGTCCTTGAATCATCTACATCAAACTAACATAAATCAGCAACATTAAAAGTAGCACGCATTACCATGTTGCTTGGTAAATCTAGCTTGTAGGCATTATTAATCCTTTCCAAGACTTGAAAGGGTCCATCTCCTCAAGGCTACAATTTGGACTTTCTTTGTGGGGGAAATTGTTCCTTCCTAGTATGTATCCACACCCAATTACCAGGTTAAAAGACAACCTTGACACACCCCTTATTAACTTGCTTAGCATATTGCTCATTCTTCTTTCAATGTTGGCTCGAACCTTGGCATGTAAATCCTTCACAAATTCTACCCTTTTCTTACCATCAATGTTAGCACACTCTTTAGTAGACAAAGATAAAATCTCCAAGGAGTTAAAGGATTAAAATTACAAGCAACTTCAAAAGGTGACAAGCAAGTTGTAGAATGAACACTGTTACCTCAAGTTTTTTTGAATGATAGCACGTAACAAAGTAGTGAATGTCTTATTAACTACTTCAGTTTGTCCATTTATTTGAGGATGTGCAACAGTAGAAAATAAGAGTTTAGTTCCCAATTTATTCCATAAAGTGCACCAAAAATGACTTAAGAACTTAACATCCCTATTGCTAACAATAGTTCTTGGCAATCCATGCAAATGTACTTCCTTAAAGAATAACTTAACAATATGTGTTGCATCATTGGTTTTAGAACATGCAACCAAATGAGCCATTTTTTTAAACCTATCAACAATGACAAATATGCTGTCCTTACCACTCTAAGACCATGGTAATCTTATGATAAAGTCCATAGAAATATCAGTCCAAGGTTGGTTAGACACAAGTAAAGGTGTATACAAGCCATGCAGTTTAACTCTAACTTTTGCTTGCCTACATGTAATGCACTTATCACAAATGGAATGCATATCATGCTTCATATTAGGCCAATAAAAGTGATCATGCAATATATCTAGAGTTTTTTGCACACCAAAGTGCCCTATCAAACCACCCTCGTAGGTTTCCATAACACGCAACTTACGAATAGAACAAATAGGCACACATAATTTATCCCTCTTAAATATAAACCCTCTATGCCTATAAAAATCACCTAATGCACACTTATCACCAATTGGTTCCACCAAATACTTGCATAATCAATGAATTCTATGGCTGCCAATTTTACTTTCTTCTCCTTGAAATAATTATGGCAATTAAATACATGGTCAACCTTTCTCTCCCACTCCAAATAATGTTCAAAATCATTCTTCCTTTGAAATGCTAGAATCTTCATCTTTATGCTGTCCAAATTGTTCTCTCTTTTGGAAACAGTCTTCCTACCTTTTCTTGAGCTTGATTCTTCATAGTTTGACTCTTCCTCATCTTCTTCCGTAATCACACTCCTTCTACAGGATTTGGATGTGCCAAGTGATTGTAACTCATCTACCCTTGCATTTATCATCTTACATTGCTTGATGACATCCCTTATACAAATCTTCACATCTATATCATGCACTTCTCCTTCACTACTCATGTTTACAACTTACAGAAACACATTAGTAATTAAAAGAAATTTGTTCCTCACACACTCCCTCAAATGTTTGCCCTCAAGTCAAATTGTTATCACTTGTGTTTCACTCTATTTTGGCTTTTCTCGATGATGATATCACCACTTTTGCCTTTTTCCACTTAAGCCAGCTTGCTATGTTCTTAAAAGACTTAGATTAACAAATCACAAGGAGCAATTTATTAGATAGTGGCAAATTTCAAAATCAAAACTTTCAAAATAAATTCAAGATGTCCTTTTTTATGCTTATGAAAAAAAAAAAGATTTGTAGGCTTATACTCAATAAGTTGAAAGAATTGAGATGCACTACTTAGCTCAAACACAACTTCTTCTTCTTCTTTTTCATTTTTTTTATTTTTTAACCTTCTCTTTATTTTTTTTTTTAAATTTTTTAAAATCAAATCAATCACCTACAAAATTAGCACAACTTCAAGAATAATAAGCTGATCAGAGCAAATAAGCTTAAGGAATGAATAAAGTACAAAGAAAAGTATTAAACAAAGATGTAAAAGAGTTACGTAACTTATTTCTAGAACCAAGGCTTTGATGCCAACTGATAAAGAACCCGCTAGGTGACCTGCCCAAGGAACCCTTGAATCAATTTGTTATATATGCCCTAGAAAGCTAGGAAACAAGTTGGGTTGATCAAATTAGAACCCTAAGGAAACTAAGTCCTAAAAGCCTGATGAAAACCATAGAGATGATGGGTGGAAGGCTTCAATGGATGCAAGAGGTCCATCGCACATTCCAGAAGGCACAATAACACGAGCTAGAGCTTCAATGGATGCAAGAGGTCCATTACACATTGTAGAAGGCCCAATAACACGAGCTAGAGCCAAAAAGATTAAAGAAGCACTAAATGGGCTAATTGAGGACATTCAGGCCAACCAAGTTTCAAATGGTACGAATTCAACTTTGACAAAGAGTGTAGGCCTAATTAATATAATTGGAATACTTAATAGGTCAGACTAAGTAATAGCATTCACTCCTAAATAGGAGTTTATTGTCTATGTTAGAATTTGTCCATATTTAGTAATTCCTCCAAAATAAGGATTTGTCCTAAGTAGGAATTCGTGCCTCTTTAGGATTGCTAACTTAGCCTATAAATAGGCACCCCTTGTAAGTTCTGGAAAAATCAGACAACTTTGAGTGAAATAGAAAGCAAGAGTTTTTTTCCCTTGGTTCTTTTGAGGACTAAAGAACTTATCAAGAGGTAATTCTTCTTGTGGTGTTCCAATCAACTTATCACTCCCAATTCCTTTCTTTTCTGGAGTGTGGCATCCATATCCTTCTTCAATACCATATTTTCGTGTTCCTTCAAATGGTGGGTCTAGGGTTTGTGTTATTAAACTCTGGTTTAGCTTTCTTGATTGTTCTTTGATTCCTTGTGTGCGTTGGGTCCCTAAGCCACGTCTTTTGGGATTTTCCACATCAAAGCCCTAATCTTAAGACGCCACAAAGGTAGATCACTCCTTTGATAAGTCAACGCACTGTATTCTTCCAAGAACACAAGAAAGTAGAGCAAAGCTTGCTAAAAAAAAACCCCTCAATCTTGATGATTTCGTTTTACATAGTTGTATTCTTCATATAGGTATGTAAATATTACAATCCTATAAGGAAACAGTGCTTCTTAAGATGCCTATATTGGAAAACCTTAATTACAGGTGATCCCTCTAATTGAGGAATACCATTTTACTTTGATTAGGAATTCTAAATTTGTCTTGATTAAGAATCCTAAATCTACCTTGATTAGGAATTCTTAAAAGGACTACCACTAATGATTTAAAGTCAATGTAAAGACCTAACTAATATACTAAGACTTGGCTAGACCATACAACTTAGCATGCAAATAATGTACTGAGCCCAAATAAACCCAAAAAGTTAAACCTTTTCTACATGTAATTTGGCGTTAACTTAAAAACCAACAAACCAACACAAAATCAGACCCATTAATACAACTTAGCATGCAATTGAGCCTTTCCTTAACTTGGTCATGCAGCTTGT
This sequence comes from Ceriops tagal, assembly GCA_021533255.1. NCBI lineage: Eukaryota > Viridiplantae > Streptophyta > Magnoliopsida > Malpighiales > Rhizophoraceae > Ceriops > Ceriops tagal. The sequence continues at coordinate 7,845,696 of CM038611.1, read as the reverse complement.
GGTAAAAAACCCACTAGGCAACCTGCCCTAGGAACCCCTTGAATCAATTTGTCATGTGCACCCTAGAAAGCTAGGAAACAAGTTGGGTTAATTAGATTAGAATCGTAACTTAAAAACCAACAAACCAACCTTAACTTAAGTTAAGCCTTTTCTATATGTAATTCGACCTTAAACTTAAGAACCAACAATCCAACACAAAATTAGGCGCCTTTTCTTAACTTGGCCATGCAACTTGTGATAAAAAAATTTGCTAGGTGACCTGCCCTAAGAACCCTTGAATCAATTTGTTCTATACACCTTAGAAAGTTAGGAAAGAAGTTGGGTTGATCAGATTAGAACCATGAGAAAACCAAGTCCGAAAAAAGCCCCAATCTTAAGATGCCACAAAGGTTGATCACTGCCTTGTTAAGTCAAACAATGTATTCTTTCAAGAACACAAGAAAGCAAAGCAAAACTTGCGAAAAAATACTTGAATCTTCATTGATCCCATTTTACATAATTGTGGCCTTTATATAGGCATGTAAATATTACAATCCTATAAGGAAAAGGGATTTCTTAACATACCTATATAGGAAAACCTTAATTACAGGTGATTCCTCTAATTAAGAAATAAAATTCTACCTTAATTAGGAATCCGAAATCTACCATGTTTAGGAATCCTAAATCTACCTTGATTAGGAATTCTTAAAAAGGACTGCCACTAATAATATAAAGCCAAAGTAAACCCTAAATAATGTATCAAGTCTAGTTGACCATTCAAACCCAAATAAACCAAAGAAGTTAAGCCTTTTTCTACATGGAATCAGGCCTTAACTTCAAATCCAGTAATCCAAAACAAAATCAAGCCCTTTAATACAACTTAGGATGCAATTAAGCCTTTCCTTAGCTTGTTCATTTAGCTTGGACTTAAAGCCCATGGGCTTTAAGTTTTGTTCTTCAAGTTCTAAGTCTTGTCCATCATCTTGCACATAAAGATAAGTGATTATCCTTGGAATAGGATTGAAAACTTGTAGAACAGCCTTGGAATCTTCTAGAGCACCCTCTTTCTCATGCGGCTCCATGATTAAGCCTTGTAAAACCTCTTTCATCCTCTTTGTCCTTGCCTTAGTCATTGGACCACCGATTCTTTACAAAGAATCAAAGGAATACCTGCTTTGTTGTAATTGAATAACACTTTGTTCTCAATCATTCCTCCCTTCCTCAAAAGGATTAGTCCTGGAATCACCTACATCAAACAAATATAAGTCAACAACATTAAAAGTAGCACTAACGTTACCGTAGTTGCTCAGTAAATCTAACTTGTAGGCATTGTCATTAATCCTCTCTAGGACTTGAAAAGGTTCATCTCCTCAAGGCTACAATTTGAAATTTCTTTGTGGGGGAAATAGTTCCTTCCTTATATGCACCCACACCCAATATCTAGGTTCAAAGACAACCTTCACACATCCCTTATTAACTTGCTTAGCATATTGCTCATTCTTCCTTTCAATGTTAGCCCAAACCATGGCATGTAAATACTTCACAAATTCTGCCTTTTTCTTACCATCAATGTTAGTACACTCCTTAGTAGGCAAAGATAAAATCTCCAAAAGGAGTTAAAGGATTAAAATCGTAAGCCACCGTCAAAAGGTGACAAGGAATTAGTTGAATGAATAGAGCTATTATAAGCAAACTCATCGTGTGGAAAATACCGTTCCCATTGCGTCAAGTTCTTTTGAATGATAGCGAGTAACAAAGTAGTGAGTGTCCTATTAACTACCTCAGTTTGTCCATCTATTTAAGAATTTGCAATTGTAGAAAATAAGAGTTTAGTTCCCAATTTATTCCATAAAGTGCACCAAAAATGACTTAAGAACTTAACATCCCTATTGCTAACAGTAGTTCTTGGCAATCCATGCAAACACACCACTTTTTGAAAGAATAACTTAGCAATATATGTTGCATCATTTGTTTTGAACATGCAACAAAATGAGTCATCTTGCTAAACCTATCAACAGAAACAAATATACTGTCCTTACCATTATGAGATGTTGGTAATCCTAAAACAAAGTTAATAGAAATATCAGTCCAAGGTTGGTTAGGCATAGGTAAAGGTGTATACAAGCCTGTGGTTTAACTCTAGCCTTTGCTTGCCTACATGTTGATACCAACTCCGATTATATGTAAACAGGACTTAACACCAATGTTGGTATAGAATCATTCTAAAAAAGGTTAAGGGATTGGAGTTCTAATCCAATGATTATAAACAACCAAAAATGACAACGTTGAAGAAGATAAGTTTATGGAACCAATACACTCAAGTATCAAAGTTCAGAATTAATTCTCAAAGAACCAAAGAAATAGCTCATACTCTCATAAAAACAATCTGCCTCCTCCAGCTAACCTTTTTGCCCTTTTTATATGCTAACCCCCAAAAGCCCTAGCTAATAAGATAAGCATATCAAGGAAATTCGTCCAACCCATTAAATAATAATAAAAACTCATGAAAATAACCCAATAAGATGTTAAAATTCGTCCAACCCACTACATAACAATATAACCTATGAAAATAACCCATTTAAATGCCCAAACGTGGGCTCCCAAATCCAACTTCCTTCCCAAGGCCATGGAACTCATATTCCTCTACAAATGACACATTTGTAAGCCCTGGTGAAGCCTTCATTATCCTTAACTCGTACCTATCAACTTCCTATAAGTAAATGTCACACAATAAGTTGATTTGAGTTGGTACAATATGGCTTCCATCATTCCTGCTCTCCTGAAAATGATTTGTCCTTAAATCAGCACCTACATCATCAAAGAAAAAAGGAGAAAGGTCAGAAACATTAAATGTTGCACTCACATTATACTTACCTAGCAAGTCAAGTTTATATGCATTATCATTGACTCTTGCCACCACTTGAAAAGGACTATCTCCCCTTGGTTGCAACTTTGATTTCCTTTGCATAGGAAATCTTTCCTTCCACAAGTGTACTCAAACCCAATCACTAGGTTCAAAAGTGATATGCCTATGACCTCAGTTTGTCCATTTGTTTGTGAATGGCAAATTGTAGAAAAAACACAACTTTGTTCGAAGCTTACCCCACAATGTCTTCTAAAAGTGGTTCAAAAATTTTGCATCAAGATCTGGCACAATAATCTTCAGCACTCCATGTACGTGAACAATCTCTCTAAAAAATAAGTTCGCAATATGTGTGACATCTTCCGTTTTGGTGCAAGCAATGAAATGCGTCATCCTTGAAAACCTGTCAACTACAACAAGAATACAATCTCGACCCTTAATGGACCTAGGTAATCCAAGAATAAAATCCATAGAAATGTTGGTCCAAGGTTCACAAGGAATTTCTAAGGGCATATACTTATGATGCGGAAAACCCCAAAAACACGTGGCTTAGGGACCCAACACACACAAGGAATCAAAAAACCAACCAGGAAAGCTAAACCAGAGTTTAATAGCGCAAACCCTAGACCCACCCTTCAAGGAACACGAACCTAGAACATTC
>CM038611.1:7804962-7842093 GCA_021533255.1 Ceriops tagal | reverse complement strand
GCCATCAAAAGCATAGCTCAGGAACGTAATTGGGGGAAACATGGGGTACATGTTTTTTGTAGATATTTTTTTTAATGAATATGGCAAAAAAAAAAAAAAAGAAAACTTGTTCACTTTCGAGAATTTGGTTAAACATGCGGAAACAGGATCCCTGGGAAAGCAAGGGCTATGCTTCGTATATTGGCTTGCATGTTAATAATATGATATTATGTTGGCTGTTAAAAATAATAATACTACTATTGCATAAATCTTCTGTTTTTTTTTTTTTTTCAAGACTTCAGCTCCGAAAGCTAAACACGCTTAAAAATGAAAAGTGTGATTGTTCGAATTCGAAGGGGGAAACAAATTTTGAGACGCGTTCCTCACTTTCTTTGACAAAATGTGCCCATTTCTGTAGAAAATCCTGAAAAAGTAGAAAAGTAAAAGTCAAGTTTATGGATTCGTTTATATTCTCCGCCTAGTATATAACAATTCCTTTTTTTTTTAATACTATATATATATATATTATCACTAAATCTTAAAATGTATAATAATATGCATCGAACTTATATAAAGATTAATAATTTTATATATTTCAAGTGAAAAGTACCTTGTTCTAAATGGCTACAAATCTCTTACAAAAAATACTAACTCCCATCAAATCTCACTTTATACCATTAGTTAAACTTACACTACCAAATTCATGCATCTAACCTTTCTTTGTTTTGTTATCACATTTGTGAAAAATTACTCTAGTACTTTTGGAAGACAAAGGAAATCTAGTTTTTAGTTTTATCATTAATGTCCCTTAACACTGACATAAGATTCTAAAATTTTTCAATATCGTCATTTGACCAAGCAATCGCAATATTAGAATCGCTCTCAATAGTTAAAAGAAATCTACTTAATTCTGCCAACTGGTTTCATGGTGCCACCTTGTCTTTGATTGACAAAAGTTCTATCTTATTAATGTTTGATGTGATTATTGCTTTAGAAAAGAGTCATAACAATTTCTTGTTTTTACCTAGTATTTTGCCTATTCTTGCCACCCTTGTCACGCTGGTCATTATTGTGTCCATATTAAATTTAACTGTACCCCTCAGCAGTGCCACCCATGCCAAATAATTGGGTTGTGGCCTACTCTTCTCAACCAATCTCACATCAGTAAGATTGAACAAGAACTTTTTTTTTTTAACATAAATAAATAATTTATTATCACCATACATATGGTGCAAAATACCTAAGTAGACAAAATTCTTATTTCTTACACATAAGAGCCTATATGACACTCTCCCTTAGCCCAATACAAAATCCAAAATGTTGAATTATCCTGATTTTTAAGATCTAATTATTAGGAATATTTATTCCTGATTTTGTGGGTCCTAATTATTAGGAAATAGCTGTAAATAATTAATTAGGAAATGATTTCTTAGTATCCCTTGATTTGTGGGATTATAGTAGTATTTTACAGATCTGTTTTTCCTAATTAGTATTTTGTAGAAGTCCTATAAATAACTTTGTAATCTTGGTACAAGGACAATAAGAAAAAGATCACAATTCTTTTCTTTAAATTCTACATGGTATTAGAGCTATAGGCTTATTTTTTCTAAGCTAAGGTTGTAATGCATCTTTCATTGATGCGATAATCTTCCAATCACAGCCTTTATTGCTGGGTTTGTCTTTATCCTTAATTATCTGATCACAACTATCATTATTATGATCTCTTTAGCTATAATTTTCTCTCTTCACTTTTAAACTTGTCCCAATTTTTTTCCCTTCCTTTCCAAGTACGTTTTTTGTACCTGGAATTACCATGTCTACGATAAAACTTATTGGAGATACTTCGGGTCAAAATGAGAACCCTAACAATGGGAAACTAGCAACCTCAAGCCAAGAGTGGGGAAACAAAGGAGGACAGCCAAGGCCCCAAGCTAATCTAATTGAACACACCAGCCAGCAAATCAGTCACAATGAAGGACAGGTGGGAAAATCCTTTAGCGGTGAAGAAATAGAAAAAATTAAAGGGCTTTTAGGGTCTCTGGATGAACCCTCTGGCGTGTGTTCCTTAGCACTCTCAGGTAAGTCTCCATTCTCTTTTAGTCTAAATGCCTCAGAAAAACTTTCAAGTGAAGCTTAGATAATAGACTCAAGTGCCATTGATCACATGACTCATACTACACATTTTTTTATTACCTATACTCCATGTCCAAGCAATAGGAAAATAGTGGTGGCAGATGGTTCTATGGCTACTGTTGCATGGGTTGGTGATATCTATATTACACCTATTCTCATTCTAAAAGATGTTCTCCATGTGCCGAAACTATCAGCCAACCTAATTTCCATAAAAAGGCTTACCAATGACCTCAAATGTTATGCAATGTTTTACCCTACCTACTGTATTTTTCAGGAACAGGATTCGGAGAGGAAGATTGGACTTGCTAAGGAAAGGAATGGGCTGTACTACCTTGAGACGCCAAGGATTTCAAAGAAAGTCATGAACAATTCACCCTTATCATTTCTTAGTGCTTCAAATAAGGATGTCATTTGGCTTTATCATTTTTGTTGTGGTCATCCATCTTTTCGTGTCTTAAATATCATGTTTCCTTCTTTGTTTAAAGGATTAGATATGAGTCAATTCCAATGTGATACTTGTGAATTTACTAAGCACACTCGTATATCTTTTCCTATAAATAATAAAAGAAGTTCTCACCCTTTTGATTTGATTCACAGTGATATTTGGGGATCGTCTACAATTCCAAATATCTCAGGGGCTTGATGGTTCGTTTCTCTAATTGATGATTGCACTAGGGTCACATGGATATTTTTACTCAAACACAAATCTGATGATTCAAAATTCTATGATTCAAAATCAATTTGGGGTTAAAATTAAAAACTTTAAATCAGATAATGCTAGAGATTACTTTAATCAGATCTTGTCAACCTACTTCCAAAAGGAAGGGATCATCCATAAGTCATCTTGTGTAAACACCCTACAACAAAATGGGGTGGCTGAAAGAAAAAATGGTCATTTGCTCAACACTACTCAAGCATTGTTGTTTCATGGAAATGTTCCTAAGTCTTATTAGGGGGAAGCTGTCCTTACATCTACATATATGATTAATAGATTGTCATCAAGAGTATTAGATTTCAAAACTCCTATGACAGTTCTTTCTAGCTTTTATCCCCATTTTAGGACAACAAATAATATCATACCTAGAATCTTCAGTTGCACCTCATTTGTTCATAATCAGCAAAGGGGAAAACTAGATCCTAGAGCAATCAAGTGTGTCTTTCTTGGTTACTCCTCTACACAAAAGGGATATAAATGTTATCATCCTCCTTCTCAAAAGACCTATATATCAATCGATGTCACATTTGTAGAAAATAAACCTTACTTTCCACAGTCTTATCTTCAATGGGAGAAGTCATTAGTTGATGACCGTAATCTTGACTTACCTCCTAATAATCTTCCAATCCAAATTCCCACTTATGATCAACCAATCCCTGATCAATCAACTCCTGACTAATCAACCTCTAACTCTGATCAACGAGCCCCTCATGAATTAGTTCGTGCCACTTCAATCCTAGACTCACCCTCTACAATTGAGCCTATTTTGGAATAAGAATCCACTTCCATATCTCCCCATATTCATGACTCTATGAGATTTTTTCATGTATACTCAAGAGAGACAGCAATTCCAGACCAAACACAAGTTCAAGATTTCCATCCGAGTTTTGCAAATGAATTTCCAGTAAGTTTTGACTCTTCTTTGCATAAACAATCAATTGACATGCTAGAAAATGACTTGCATCTTCCCATTGCTGTTAGAAAAGGTACTAGAGAGTGCACAAAGCGACCCTTATATCCACTATCTCATTATGTGTCACTTAACCACCTATCACCATCTCATAGAAATTTTATTGTGAATTTAAACACCTTTTCTATTCCAAGTACTTTATTTGAGGCATTGTCTAAAGAAGAATGGAGGAATGCAATGAGAGAAGAAATGGATGCACTAGAAAAAAACCAGACTTGGGAGATTGTCGAAAAACCTAAGGGAAAGAATCTTATGGGTTGCAAATGGGTTTTTACCTTGAAATATAAAGCTGATGGTTCTCTTGAAAGATATAAAGCACAATTGGTGGCAAAGGGTTACACTCATACTTATGGAGTAGATTATCAGGACACATTTGCTCCAGTGGCAAAGATGAACACGGTGAGGATTTTACTCTCTTTGGCGGCTCATTTTAATTGGCAACTTCAACAATATGATGTGAAGAATGCGTTCTTACATGGAGACCTAGAAGAGGAGATTTACATGAGTATTCCACCTGGATTTGAAGGAGAAAAGACAACAAGTAAAGCATGTAGATTACAGAAAGCACTATATGGGCTCAAGCAATCACCTAGAGCCTGGTTTGGGAGATTTTCCAGAGTTATGAAAGCTTCAGGCTACAAACAAAGCCAAGCTGATCATACCCTTTTCATTAAGCATTCGACAAAAGGGAGGGTGACAGCACTTTTAGTGTATGTTGATGATATTATAGTCACAGGTGACGATGATGAGGAGAAACAGCAGCTAAAGCAGTGTTTGGTTAAAGAGTTTGAAATAAAAGAGCTAGGAAGATTGAAATACTTTCTTGGCATTGAAGTTTCTTACTTTAAACAAGGAATTTTTGTCTCACAATAGAAGTATGTGATTGATCTCTTGAAGGAAATTGGAAAACTTGGTTGTAAACCAGTAGCCACACCTATTGAGCCTAATAAAAAGCTTGGGGATGCAAAGGAAGAACCTAATGTAGATCAAGAAATGTATCAAAAATTGGTCGGGAAACTCATCTATTTGGCTCATACTAGGCCTGATATTGCCTATTCAGTAAGTGTGACTAGTCAATTTATGCTTGACCCAAGAGAATCACACTTACAAGCTGTTAATCGAGTGCTACATTATTTAAAAGGAACTCCCGGAAAAGGAGTCTTATTCAGGAGAAATCAAGAATTGGTACTGCAAGCTTATATCGATGCTGACTATGCAGTATCTATGGTGGATAGAAGGTCAACATCTGGTTATTGCACTTTTCTTGGCAGTAATTTAGTAACTTGGCGGAGTAAAAAATAGAATGTAGTTGCAAGATCAAGTGCTGAATCAGAATTTCGAGCAATGACCCAAGGAATATGTGAGCTATTATGGCTTAAAATCATCCTAGAAGACTTGAAAATCAAGTGGGAGGGTCCTATGAAGCTGTATTGTGACAATAAATCAGCAATTAATATTGCTCATAATCCCGTACAACATGATAGGATGAAGCATATTGAAATTGATAGGCATTTCATCAAAGAAAAGGTAGAAGAGGGGTTTATCTGCATGTCCTACATACCTTCCAATGATCAATTAGCTGATGTGCTAACCAAAGGACTTAATGGCGGGATATTTCATGAAATAATCTCCAAGCTGGGAATGGAAGACATCTATTCCTTAGCTTGAAGGGGAGTGTTGAATTATCCTAATTTTTAAGATCTGATTATTAGGAATATTTATTCCTGATTTTGTGGGTCCTAATTATTAGGAAATAGCTATAAATAATTAATTAGGAAATGATTTCTTAGTATCCCTTGATTTGTGGGATTATAGTAGTATTTTACAGATTTGTTTTTCCAAATTAGTATTTGTAGAAGTCCTATAAATAGCTTTGTAATCTTGGTACAAGGACAATAAGAAAAAGATCACAATTCTTTTCTCTAAATTCTACACAAAAGGTAAATGGGCACTCTCTATCCAAAATACTTAACAACCAATAATGAAAATCATTATCGTCCTATCATCCCTAGGCCTATAATCCAAAGCAAATCCTTACACCAATACAACCAAGTCTTTGTGTTGCACCATTCCTTGCTTGGCTAAGGCATTTGCAAAGAAATTACACTCTTAAGGCAAGAAGACAATGGAAACAAAATCCTTGGTTCCATGAGCGATATCCCGAGGTATTGGTATCTCCTCGCTTGGTCATTTATCCATACTACTACAATGCAAGAATCACTTTCAATAATTAAAAAGGAACCTCCTAGTGTCATTTGTTGTCTGTATACAATGACCGCCTCACAAATTACAAGGAGTTTCATCTCGTTGACATTGGATGTTGCCATTACCTTGGAAAAGAGACATATCACCTTCCCATCATTGTCCTGCAGAACACGCCCTATGGTTGCCACTCCCAATGACCTAGTTATAGTTGCATTTATATTGAATTTCATCATACCACTTGAAGGTTCCACCTATTTAAGATTGTTGGGGCATGTAAGACTCTTCTTTGGTATGTAAACATCATGAAGATTGAGCCAAAAATCCTTAACTGTGAAATGAGTGTCCAGTCATCTTGCCTTTGACCACCACCACATTTGGACATAAATCAAGTTGCATAATTTGTCAATTATACAGGGTTTGTTGACATTTGTTGACAAATATACATTCATTCCTAACTAGTCATATGGACCACATGATTGTAAAGAAGCCCATTTGTTAGATTTCCTTCAATCTGCATCCCTGTCTCAATCCTAACCAAGCATCCCAACTAGAAATTTAGGTAATATAATTTTGTAGGTACTTTCTTACAAGTCATTTTATTAACTTGATAAGGTTCTTTTTTTCTAAAGGTTTTACTTCCTTATTTTGATAAGAACATTTCTTATAGTTTCTTTATATCAATGTTAGACCCAAATTGATCATCAATCTAATCCTTAATCTATATCTCAATCTACTTTTCTGTTTCTATTATAATAGCTCCTTTATCCATTAATCCTAAGAAATTGAGCTTTGTGACAATTTATTCCAATAATTTAGTTTTATCAGCCCTTTTATTAGTCACTTTACAATGTATTTTTTTTAGATAATATGGATTTAAATCAAACTCTTTTTTCAATTTCTAGTTTAACTAAAGGCTTTAGAATACTAACCTTTTAAATTGTTTCTTTAATTTTTTCTTCAACTCTAGTCAGTTGTTTCCCAATTGACTAAAGGCATAAATTTATATAGTTTCCTTATCATATAATAGCACCAATGTTTGATTTTAATTTATTTGTTTCTAATTTGTATAGGATGGTTGTAACATCTCCTTCCACGAGTTTAATTGTTAAATTAAGTATAGGAGGGTCACCCTTTTTCCTATTTTTGTGGGACATTTTTGATAGGCATTCCTTTTCATCCTCGAAATTAGGAAACCTTCTTTTTTAAAACTTATAAAACCTTTTCAATAAAAGTAAATGCATCAAATGGTCTTAATTGTTTAACCATATACTAATGTCTTTGAAACCATAAATCTTTCTTCTTTTATGAAAAGGTCATAAAAAACCATTTTTCGTTTATGTATGTTTTTAGGAGAATAAAATAACTCTCTAACTTTCCCTTTGCCTCCAAGTCAATGGTTAGAACATTAATACTTTTATCTTTATCCTTATATCTTATGTCAATAGGTTTGTCAACTAATGAAGCTAATATAGATAAAGGAAATTCAACTTTATATTGTGGTTGTGTAACTTGTTCTTTTGGTCTTCTAATTCCTTCAAATTCTTTTGAAAATTATAAAGGAACTAAAGTTGTTGAATGTCTCCTTTTTCTATCTAGATTTAACCTGATAGACTTGTTATTTGAAAATTTTATTTCTACATCATCATTATATTTGATGACTTCTTTTAATTGTTTAGCCTGCCTTTTAATAGGCTTTATGACATTTTCTAAGGTTCATTTTTTAGATAATTTAACTTGATCCAAGCTAATAGTTTAAGGAGTCATTATATTGATTGTAGCCTTATTAATGAGGAAATAGTGGTAAGTCCTTTTTTGGTAGATAACTGATATGAAATTCTTTTATTTCCAAAATAGTGGTATTCATAATCTTGTAATAAATCTTACAAATATAGATTATATTTTTTTTATTCTAGCATCACATCAGAACCTTTTATTTTAATGTCTAGGCATAATGCATGAATCAAGTTTGGATCATTGAAAATAAGAGTGATGTTTGGATAACAAGAAAATTAAATAGCTCAATCACTCAAACTATATTTTATTACTCCAAATAAGAAGTCATGAAACCGGTTATGCATTTTGTCCCTATGACTTAAAAAAGTTATTAAGTCCTAATATTATTACTAGTTTAATTTCCATTTGTACCATTCCTAAATAAAGGAATTTGTACTTCTTTTGATGAGAGCTAATAAGCTCAATATATAATAAGGTAAAATTATTATAACCTTGTAATAAAAATAAATCTTTTTCAATGGTTTCAACCATATAATTTGATTTAAGTAGGAAACCTTTCTTTTGATAAATAAAAGAAGAAGACAAAGAGAAAGATTCCATTTTTGCAAATAATTATCATTTATTTTTCATTAATACTTATTTCTTCATTTCTACTTTTATTACTACTAAATAATATGCTTTAAGGTAACCTATTCAATATAAATTGCTCATAATCTTAATACGAGTCAATGATTTATGCCTTATCTCAAAAGCACTAACTTAGCAAACATGGGACAACATTATATAACTTTGTCAACATTGAAAGCAAAATTAAGCCAAAGGGAAAAAGAAACTCTTTAGATCCAAAAGAAGAAAATTCTTGAGCTAGCTGGATGAAGAAGATTTTGAAGAAGAAGCTAATGATGATTCCGATGATGATGCTACAGAAAAGGTGCTGGTTACACAAGTAAATGATGAAAAAGAATCCTCAAGTGATAAGGAATTAGTTGAAGAGGAAGAGATAGAGTTGGTGCAGCAATTTAAGAATGAATTGAGAGTTTGTTTGCACAAAAATAGCAAGCTGGAAAAGGAGGTAAAGAATCTTAAGAAGTTGAATAAAAATTCTATTATTGATTAATCTGATTGCTAAGTAAAGGAAAAGGAGTTTAAAGCAAAAGAGGAGTACTTGAAATAAATTAAGGAATTGAATGTACTTAAGGTAGAGCAAGGCAAAATACATGAAGATCTTGGCTCTAAGGTGATTGCACAAGAGCAAAAAGTGCCAAATTTGCAAGCTAAGCTCCATAAGGCTAAATTTGAATTAAAGAAGTATGAAGAGAGCTTTATATAGGCCATGGAAGTGAGAGGAGAGTCATCTTCAGCAAATGTTATTAAGGAGGATGCTACTAAAAGTTTGGATGAGTGTCTAAGCAAGCAAAGACTTCTATGGGGAAGAAAGGACTTGGTTATGTTGAAAAGCCAAATGAGAAGGTAGAAGACAAGAAGAAAATTATATTCGTGCTTGAAAGCAAATACAAAGAAAAGATAAAATTGAAAGAAGTAGATGTTATGGAGGAGAGAAATCAATTCAAGTTAAAATAGGTTAGGAAAGATGTGAAGAAAACTTTTATCCAAAGGAGACAGATTGTCAAAGATAGGAAGAATGTTGTTACAAAAGGTGCTGAAGATAGGAGATATGAACTTGTTAAAAGAAGAAGATTCATATTTGAAGGATTTTACTAGTGTTGTAATAAGTATGGGCATAAAGCTAATGTGTGTTGGAGTAATGGGCCCATAATAAGGAGGAATGTGAGGTAATAGTGTAAGGGGAGACTCTATTAAGAAAGGAGACATCCTCAAGTGAAAAGAAGCCAAATTCTACTAAGAAACAGATTTGATATGTTGGAGAAAATTTGTGGAAGATGTGAAAAGGCTAGATATATTGCTGAGAAATGCTTGACATTATTGCCCGGTCAAAGAATGCAAAGGAGAACACCTACATATGCTCTTGTGTTTTGCCAAAGAAGAAGAAAAGGAAGAGAAATGGCTATGGTTGTGGAAGTAGCCGTAAAAGATTCTAAGAAAGAAAAGCCATGGATCCTAGATAGTGATTGCTCTTCACATATGACAAGAGACTCCAAGATGCTAAAGGAAGTAAAAAAAATATGATAGAGGATTAGTGACATTTAGCAATGATGGTGCTGTAAAGATTAAAGGTGTTGGTGTTGTTGAAATTGGTGCAGAAAAGCTGAAATTAGAGGAAGTGCTTTATGTAGAAGGTTTAAAACACAATATAATCAATGTTAGCCAACTTTGTGATGATGGGCATGAAGTTACTTTCAACAAGAGTGGCTGTACAGTAAAAATATTAAATGATGGTTCTATTCTTACAAAAGGAGAAAGAACAAATAGAAACTTATACCAAGTTTCCTATAGCAAAAATACATGTTACATAAGCACTAAAGATGAGAATTTGTTATGGCATAGGAGATTGGGACATCTTGGACAAAAAGGGCTAAACTTATATATTTAGCTAACCCCTAAAGGCTAAGGTATGCCTCTAACCTCCCCTTCCTTTCCCTCTTTTATTGTTCTTTGGATTTGTTGTTGAAAAGGGAGATATTTTGCATAAATCTAAAGAGAGTATATACTAATTAAAAGGGGGAGTAGTTTAATAAATCCAAGGGGAAAAAACAAATAAATGGGGAGAAATTGTCTAGGGGGAGAAGCGGAAAAAAGGGGAGGGGGGTTAAAAGGTTGTTTCTAATTGGTATCATGCCTAAATGTAAAAGGGAGATGTATGTTTCAAGGGGAGTTATGAATGTCAGAAGCTACTGCTTGTACTTAATTATTGACTTATAGGTTTAATGTGTTGCTAACAAATCCAAAGGGGGAGATTATTGAGTCCATCTTTGATGGCTAATGTTAGATTTGTTGTCAACAGCATCTCATATGTGTCCTTGTTGATTTGATGTTATGAGTGCCTTTGAGATGTCTTTGCTACATTTACAAAGTATTGGTAGTTGATTCATTCAAGGGTTATAGAAGACGATATTGGTAAGAGTGGTTGCTTCGATAGGTAAAGAAATGAAATCTTAGTTAAGCCAACCACAGCAACTCCAGCAACAATTGCGTCAGAGCAGCAACCATGGTTCTTAAGACAGAGCTTTACTATTTTAGTAAGGCAAAAATTTATCCTAGGAAAGGCATTAGATTCATTCATTCAGATTCTCAGGTGTTCTTATTTGCCAATTCAAAATACAAGAGATTCTTCCACAATAGGTTAAAGCCATCAAAGCTTACTTGAACAACCATGTATAGGAAGCAACATAAGAAGGACATTGCTTAAGAGGTTGCAAAGAAAAGGCAATGTATTACCAAGAAGCCATACTCTAGGTCCATTGTGGGTGCTAGCTTAGAGGTTATCTAGAAGAGGAGAATTGAAAAGCTAGAAGTTTATGATGCTGCCAAGGAAGGTGCTCTATGAGAAATTAAGGAAAGGAACAAAAAAACAAAGGATGAGAAAAAAGCAAAGAAAGCGTTGAGTCAGTAGTGCTGCACTGACTAGAGATGGCAAGAATATTGACCCCAAGGTGGCTGTGCAGATGCATACTAGATTGGTATTGCTAACCATTCATCATAAATTTTAAGAGTCAATCATAACTGTTAACCTTAAATTTTAGGAGTCAATATTGATTGTTGACCTTAAATTCAAGGAATCAATGTTGATTGTTAATGATAGGGTAACCTTAAACTCAAATCTTATAAATACACATGCAGCTATTAAGAAAAGGTTTGTTATAGAACATGAGAAAAGGCACGACAAAGAAAGAAAAATGGAGAGCGGCAAAACATAGAGAACTGCAGAGTGTTGTGAACGACATAGAGAATTGCAGCAAAAGAAAACCAACAAAGAGTGAGAACTGCAAGGAGTTTTAAATAGTATAGAGAATTGCAGCAAAAGTAAAACAGTAGAGGTAGGGTAAAAAACCTGTAAAGAGCATAACTAATAGGGTGAGCTGTAGAAAAGGGAGGAACTTAAAAAGAAATGAGAGAACTGGTAGGAAAGAAGAGAACATACAAAAGGAGGAACCTACAAAGGCAAAAGGAGGAACCTATAGAGGCAAAAGGAGAAACCTATAGAGGCAAAAGAAGGAACCCGCAAAAGTAGAAGGAGAGAACTTGCAGAAGGAGGAACTTGTAGAGACAGGAGAAATCTGACAGTAGAAAAGAGAACTTGCAAAACGAGGAAACTGTAGAGGCAGGAGGAGAGAACTTGCAGAAGGAAGAACCTATAGAGGCAAAAGGAGAAACGTGCAAAGGTAGAAGGAGGAATCTATAGAGGAGAGAACTTGTAGAGGAGAGAACCTGCAAAGGAGAGAACCTATAAAAGAGAGAACTTATAAAGGAGAGGACCAGCAGTAGGAAGCTATGAGTAACCAAATGTTATGAGTGACAAACAAAATAGAAAGAAAAGAGAGAGTAGCAGAAATGCTTAAGCAAAACTTATAGAGGAGAGAACCTGCAAAAGAAAGAACTTGTAGGGGAGAAAACCAACAAAGAAGAGAACCTATAGAAGGAGAAAGCGGCACAATAGAAAATAATTGACTGTGGCACAATTGCAAACAATAGGCAATGGCACAATAGAAAATAATAGGCAATGGCACAGCAGAAAATATAAGTAGTGGCATAGTAAAAAATAATAAGCAGCAGCATAACAGAAAACATCAAGCAGCATAAAGCTATGAGTGATAGAAACAAAAGAGAAAAAGGAGATAACAACAAGAAGTTGTTACCAGCAGTGTAGAAGGTAGAGACTCGTAGTGCAGAAGGTTGAGACTGGCAGTGAGGAAGGAGAGAATGACAAAAAGCTTAAGACTGGTAAAGGGGAAAAAGAGAACAACAAAGAGGAAGCAAAAGATTAGTTTGCTACCATAACAACCTATGCATATGGAGAGATCTTTCTCAGGAAAGTTTTTGTCAAACATTTTGTGAACTTCTTTGAAAAAGAGTGGGCAACCCTTAGAATGATTAGGAGATCATTGTAAGTGGTTAAGGAGAGATCCTTCCATAACATTAACTGTATCCCTTGATAACAAGAGTGGATCGTGTGATCCAGGGGTAATCTTATCACATTGTGGATGTAACTCACACATTGTGGGTGAACCACATAAAAATTTTATGTGTTCTCAAGTCCTTGTGCTGGCTTGATATTTATATGACCATTCTTGCATAACGGAGCAAGATAAAATTGGATCATAGACTTTAACAGGTCATAGAGGTTTAATTTGGATAAATTTGTAAGAAGTAAACATCTCACATTGATTCACCCCCTCCCCCTCTTAGTGTGAGACCCAAGAAGGTTCGTATTAAGGTGTAAATGAAGTTCTTGACTTCTCCCTAAGATCTACTAGTTTGTGATATTGAGAGGGGGGGTGAATTTGTATCACCACAATTCGCAATTCGCAGGTAAATGAACAACTTCAACCTTTTCTTAAAAGCGAACTCTTTCTCAGATTCAACTAAGGTAGATCTATTGCTACCTACTAATCACAATAGTCCCCAAAGTCACCTTTCAGACACCTTGCCTAATAGACAACATAGATGTTCTTATTTAGGTCTTCGTTAGGTTATGGGTTGGCTAATACTTTAACTACGTTCACAACTCAATTCAAAACACAGAACATAAAGCAAATTAAGGACACATAAGATTTACCTGGTTCCGTCAATGTGACATACATCCATGGTGATAGGGACTCTCCCTCTACCGAGACTATCCATTATACTTGTAAATACAGGTTACAATAGATGTCTTTAATACTCTGCTCCTTTTACTATTGCAATTACTAAGCAAGTACAATAAAAAGAGTGTCACTTACTGTGTCTACCCTTCTTCTAACTTGTCTTGCTGCTGTTAAATTGAAATGCTGCTGCACTACTGCTTTGAAGTTCACCGCAACGCTCTTTAATCTCTCTTGAAGAAATATGGAAATACGTTGAGTTCTTTACGTGCTTTGCCGAATTTCTTTTCTATGTTGTTTCACACAAGTCCTACTTTCACCATCTTACGGTCTCACCCGTCTCCTTGTCTCATGATCTTACTGTCTCAAGGCTTGCCTGTCCGTTTCTCTCTTACCATCTAGCCGGATTTCTCTCTCTTCTCGCCGGATTTCTCCTTTTCGTTCACCCACTTGGCCGGATTTCCTCCTTTTTCTGCCGGTGGTCCACTTTTCTTCGTCCTGTCGTCCAGCCCCATCTAGTCGTCACTCGGTTTTCTCTCTCATCGACCCATTTCTTTGTTTTTCCAACCGACTGTTTCTCTCTCTACCAATGTCTAGCCGCCGAATCTCTCTCACCCGTTCTCGATCTGGTCTTGTCTCACCCGTTCCAGCTGGAATCTGGTCTCCTTGGTTCTCAATCTGGTGTCGTCGTTATGTCTGTTTCTCTCCTATCTTCGACGACGGCTTCACTGTGAGGTACTGTTCACTCGAAGGTACTGTTCACGATTGCACTGTTCAGTGTCTTCGTCAGTCAAATGCACTGTTCACTCTCTTTGTCCTTGTTGGTGGTGTTCTTCCGTGTAGGGTTTGGTGTTCTCTTTAGTTGGTCGGTTGTCTAGATTTTGCTGAATACTCAATATTGCGGACACTCTGTTCTTTGTCTTTCAAGACCATTATATAATCTATTCCATGAAACCCTAATAGGGCTTACATAGTGAATTTACTTTCTTGCCCTTCTGTGTGGTTTTACCTTTTTGCCCTTCCATGTGGCTTCAATTTACTTGCACACATAAAGCTAGTTGACAACAATTACAACCCATTCAAGGCTGTGGGAATAACAATCTCCCCCTTTGTAATTGTTGGCAACATTCATAACAAATGCCATTATACAGCAATTGCAACTTCAACTCCCCCTTTATTAACCGCTCCACCTGCATTGTTGCTTCTCTCCCCCTTTGCCAACCAATTACAAATATGACAAACTCGCAAAGTAGAGATGGAGGATTCACTTGAACTTCAGGCTTGAGGGGGCATCTGCACAGATAGACTCAATCTGTGCTTTTCAAACAACTCTGTGGACAAAGGTTTAGTTAGAATATCTGAAATTTGATCTTTAGTGCCAACATACTCCAATTAAATTGTACCCTATTCCACTTGATCTTTGATGAAGTGATACCGGATGTCAATATGCTTGCTCCTCAAATGTTGAACTGGATTCTTGCTGAGATCAATAGCACTTTGATTATCACAAAGTACACTTACTGGTAACTTCACTTCAACACCCAAGTTTGCTAATTGTCTTAGCATCCATATTACCTATGTATATGCTGCACAAGCAGCCATATACTCCACCTCAGTTGTGCTCAAAGCAACACTATTCTGCTTTCTACTTAACCATGCAACACACTTTGAACCTAAGAGAAGCTGCAACCACTAGTTGATTTTCTATCATCTATACTTCCTGCCCAGTCTGCATCAGTGTATGCTTGTAGTTTAATTGAATCCATGGCTAGATACCACAAACCCATTTCCAGTGTTCCTTTGAGGTACCTTAGGATTCTTTTCACTGCCAACACATGAGATTCCTTAGGATCAGCTTGGAACCTATTGGCAGTGCATACAGCTTGCATAAGATCAAGCCTTGATGCTGTAAGGTACAGAAGGCTCCCTATCATCTTCCTGTATTTTGTAGGGCTAGTACTCCTTCCCTCCTGATCTTTTGTTAACTTGCAGCCCACTGTTATAGGGGTACTGACAGGTCTACTATCCTCCATGCCAAACTTTTTTAGCATCTTTTTGGCATATTTCGTCTGAGAAATAAAGATACCTTCTTCACACTGCTTTATCTATAATCCAAGAAAGTACGTCATTTTTCCAATCAATGACATCTTAAATTCTTCACTCATCTTCTGTGCAAAATCTTGACATAGCTCAGAGTGATCCCCTCGAAAGATGATGTCATCCACATATACTGTGGTTATCAGCTAGCCTTTCTCTGAGTTGAATACATATAGGTTATTATCAACTGTTCCTTTTCTGAAGTTCAACCTTCTCAAGTACACATCCAGCCTGCTATACCAAGCTCTTGGAGCTTGCTTAACACCATACAAGGCTTTCTTCAGCTTGCACACGTGATTCTCATCCTCATTGATTTGTACTCCATCGGGTTGTTCAACATACACCTCTTCTTTCAAGAGCCCATTCAAGAAGGTGGATTTCACATCCATCTGATAGACTTTATACCTCTTGTGTGCTGCCAAAGTTAGGAACATTCTGATAGTTTCTAACCTTGCTACTGGTACAAAAGTTTCATCAACATCTACACCTTCTATCTGCGTGTAGCCTTTGCAAACCAGCCTGACCTTGTTCCTCACCACCTTGCCATCTTCATTGTGTTTATTCCTAAACACCTATTTTGTTCCCATGACATTTTTATTAGTAGGTCTTGGAACTAGCTTCCATGTATCATTCTTCTTAATTTGATCCAGCTCTTCATTGATAGCTTTGACCCAAGCTTTGTCTTGAATAGCCTCTTCAACAGATTTAGGTTCAACTTGTGAGAGTAAAGCAGTAGCTCCCACAATTCTTCTTCTTGTTGTAACTCCCATTGATGGGTCACCTATGATCTGATCTTCTTGATGAGCACTGATCCATGTTTTCTTTGTCCTTCTACCTTACCTCGTCTTAGTTGCAAGAGGATCTCTTTCTTCATCTTCAGACTCACTCTTCTCTGAGTCTGAACTTACTTTTTGTTCCTTTTCTTCAGGTTGGTCTGATTCCTCATCCACATTGAAGTCATTTTCTTCTTTGTCCTCAGCTTCTCCATTCTGCATTATTTTCTAGTTCTCATCTATTCTCACATCACTGGAAGTGATCATTTTTCCCAGCTTATGTAGGAAAACTTTATAACCTTTTGTCTTTTCTGAGCATCCCACAAAGATGCCTTCATCAGACCTAGCATTGAATTTTCCCAATTTTTGCTCCTTATTCTTCACAAAACTTGGGCTGCCAAAGACTCTGAGATACTTGGCTGTTGTCTTCTTCCCAATCCATGGCTCATATGGAGTTTTATTAGTATTGGACCTTAGTAATAGTCTGTTTAGTAGATGCACAGCTGTAAATGTTGCTTCTGTCTAGAATCTTGTGTGAAGCTTGGATTCCAGCAGT
Source organism: Ceriops tagal (assembly GCA_021533255.1). Taxonomy (NCBI): domain Eukaryota; kingdom Viridiplantae; phylum Streptophyta; class Magnoliopsida; order Malpighiales; family Rhizophoraceae; genus Ceriops; species Ceriops tagal. The sequence continues at coordinate 7,825,211 of CM038611.1, read as the reverse complement.
AAAGTCCTTGCCATTTCAACCACAGCTCTATTTTTCCTCTCTACCACCCAGTTCTGTTGAGGTGTTCTTGCTGCTGCCATTTGACGATAAATTCCATGCTTCTCAAGATAATCTTCAAAAGCTTTATTTGTAAATTCAGTGCCTTAATCTGACCTTAATACTTTGATCTTTCTTCCACTCTTATTTTTAGCCAATCTTCTGTATCTCTTGAAGCAATTCAAAATTTCTGACTTGTGTTTAAGGTGCATGAGATAGGTCCTTCTTGAATAATCATCAATAAACAAAATGAAGTACCTCTCACCTTTCAACCCTTTTGTCCTCATCAGTCCACACAAATCAGTATGTATAATCAGTATGAGTCCTTCAACATGCTGAACATCTTTCAACTTTCCTTTTACAACTTTTATTGACCCCTGACCACTAATGTCGAGTGAATCATCATTGCCAAACTTGACTCTACCTTCTTTTGATTTGTTTAGCTTTGACAATTTACTCTGGTCTCCTGTCATGTGTAAAGTGCATCCACTATCAAGGATCCACTGCTTATCCTTGCAATCAGCCTTCAGTGCAATTTCATCTATATTAACCACCTCCCTTTTTGCTCTATATTCCTTCTTTTGAACTGGTTGGAAGATAGCTTTCTCCTTTTTCTCAGCTTTGACTGCACCATTTGTTTTCAGTGTGCCATTAAGCGCCTTTTCTTACTCAGGGAGAAGTGTCATGCATCTCTTGGCATTATGGCCCTCTTGCCCGCACCTTTCACACTGTTCCAAGTCTGCCAATATAGCAAACTTGTTCTTTAAAACTACTGGTTTGGGCTTCCACCAACAATTGTCATTAGTATGTCCTTGCCTTTTACAGTATGTGCAAGAACTCACGACAAGCGTTCTCTTCTGGATTCTGTATTGTCACCCCCTATATACAGCATCGTATCTTCTCAAGTTGGAGACATATACTAGCCTTCTCCACCATCAATTAATTGCCTTATGATCCCAAACTCCACAATAAAGGCAATGACCTTGAAACTGCCTCTTCTTGGGTCTGATCACAAATTGTCTTCATCTGTTCATCACTTGCTGTGTAGGCAACATAGCTGGCTTCTTTGCTTGTGTGGCTTTCATTTCAGTCACCTTCTTCTCCTTCTTCTGTTCAATCATAGCCATTTGCTGGCTAACTTTCTTTTCTTTTTTAGACGTAGCAGCTATGGGCTGCTGCTCTTTAACCACATCTATCATTTTTGGCCTTGGCTTTGGTTTGATAACTGTCTTCTCTTCTTCAGTTATCTTCACTTGAGTCACAGCCTTCTCTTTCAACTTATGTGGCAAAGTCTCATTCTTCTTTTCTCTTGCAGAACTTGTTTCTCCTACCACTTCAAACATCTATAAGTTTTTCTCACTCTTATTGAGTTGTTGCTGAAGTCTCAACAACTCTATCTCCATTTCTTCAATTGTTGAAGTCCTTGAGTCAAGCTCTATTGTAAGGTCTTCACATATTTTGATATGTTCTTCAAATCTTCTCTTCAAGTCAATATGTTCAACCCTTATCTCATCATTTTGACTTTCAGCTTCCTCAGACTTTGCTTCAACTTGTTTTATGTGAGCCTCTAACCTTTTTATGGTTCTGCCCCTTTTGATTATCTCCTTTAAAGCTGCTTCTAGTTTAGCTTCAAGATCTAGCTCTTCTTCATCAACCTTATCTTCCTCTTCAGAGGTTGAGCTACCACCTTTTGCTGATGCTATAAAGACATACTCATCTAATGAGTCTTCATCTTCCTCCTTATCAGCTTATTTTGTCTAACTCACATAACTCTTAAATGAGTCTCTCTTCTTCCTCTGTGGGTTGACAGTCTTTTTCCTTGACTTCTTTGATTTGAATGACGATCTTCTCCATCTTGAATTCAGCTCATTATCATCATCCTCATCTTCATCAACAAGCTTCACTTTGCACTTAGAAGCAAAGTGTCTAGTCTTCCCATAACGATAACATCTCAAGGCCAAATGTCCTTTTCCCTTCTTAGACCCCTTTTTGAATTTCTTTGTGAAATAAGCCAATACTTCACCTTCATTTTCTTCCTCATCCTCATTATCATCCTCCTCACTGGATGATTCTTTCTCTTCTTTTATCTTCAAGTGCTTCATAGCTTTAAAAGCTGCCTCTTTTGATACCTATGTTGTTGCAGAGCTTTTAGTTGACTTTATCCTCATCTCATATGTAATGAGATTGCACTGGAGATCATGCAAAGACATAAAATTGAGATCTCTACTCTCCTCTATGGCTGCAACCTTTGAGGCAAACCTCTCAAGCAGAATTCTCAGAATCTTCTTCACAACAGATGAGTCCTTCTTGTTCTTCATATGACTTCTTAGGTCGTTCACAGCATCAATAACCCTGGTGAAGAACTCTTGGACTGTCTGATTCTTTTGCATTCTTAGAGATTCATATCTCTCCTTGAACACTTGAAGCTTAGCCTCTTTTATTCTGCCATCACCTTCATAGATTTTCTGTAATCTATCCTATATCTCCTTAGCAGATTTGTAGTCCATCACTTTAGCATACTCAGCATCTGTCAATGCTGAAATGATGATGTTTGAGGCCTTCCCATTTATCTCAAACTGCCTTAGCTCCTCTAGGGTTGGGTCTTTACCTTCTTCCAAAGCCACAAAACCCTCTTGTACGCATTTCATCACGTTTATGCCCATGGTTGCAAATACCACTTGCATTCTTGCTCTCCACATATGGTAGTTGGTTCCGTTGAAGATTGGAACCTTGTTGCTGTAAGTGGTGCTGGTGTTGGTACCGACTTTCATTTCCCAGTATGCTGAAGAAGTCAAACTTCTAGATCCCTTCAAACTAGTACACCAAGCTATTAAGCTTCAAACTAGTGAATCTGTACTCTGATACCAATTGAAGTTCTCGAATTCTCCCTAGGATCTACTAATTTGTGATACTGAGAGGGGGGTGAATCAGTATCACCACAATTCGCAATTCACAGGTAAGTGAACAACTTCAACCTCTTCTTAAAAGCGAACTCTTTCTCAGATTTGACTAAGGTAGATCTATTGCTACCTACTAATCACAATAGTCCCCAAAGTCACCTTTCAGATACCTTGCCTAATAGACAACATAGGTATTCTTGTTTAGGTCTTCGTTAGGTTATGGGTTGGCTAATACTTTAGTTGTGTTCACAACTCAATTCAAAACACAAAACATAAAGCAAATTAAGGACACACGAGATTTACGTTGTTCCATCAACGTGAAGTACATCCACGGTGGTAAGGACTCTCCCTCTACCGAGACTATCCACACTATCCACTATACTTGTAAATACAGGTTACAATGGATGTCTTTAATTCTCTACTCCTTTTACTATTGCAATTACTAAGCAAGTACAATAAAAAGAGTATCACTTACTGTGGCTACCCTTCTTCTAACTTGTCTTGCCCTTGTTAAATTGAAAGGTTACTGCACTACCACTTACGGTCTCACCCGTCTCCTTGTCTCATGATCTTATTGTCTCACAGCTCGCCTGTCCATTTCTCTCTCACGGTCCAGCTGAATTTCTCTCTCCTATCGTTGAATTTCTCTCTTCTCACCGGATTTCTCTCTCTCGACCGGATTCCTCTTTTTTGTTCACCCACTTGGCCGGATTTCCTCCTTTTTTTGCCGGTGGTCCGCTTTTCTTCGTCCTGTCGTCCAGCCCCGTCTAGTTGTCACTCGATTTTCTCTCCCATCGACTCATTTCTTTGTTTTTTCGACTGAATGTTTCTCTCTCTACCAACGTCTAACTGTCGAATCTCTCTCACCCATTCTCAATCTAGTCTCATCTCACCCGTTCTCGATCTGGTCTCGTCTCACCCATTCTAGCTTGGATCTGGTCTCCCTGGTTCCCAATCTGGTCTCATCGTTATGTCCGTTTCTCTCCTATCTCCAACGATGGCTTCATTGTGAGGTACTGTTCACTCGAATGTACTGTTCACGACGAATACTGTTCACGCTGCACTGTTTACTGTCTTCGTCCGTCGAATGCACTGTTCACTCTCTTTGTCCTTGCCGGTAATGTTCTTTCGTATAGGGTTTGGTATTCTCTTTTATTGGTCGGTTGTCTAGGTTTTGCTAAATACTCAATATTGTGGACACCCTGTTCTTTGTCTTCCAAGACCATTATATACTCTATTTTATGAAACCCTAATAGGGCTTACGCAGTGAATTTACTTTCTTGCCCTTCTGTGTGGTTTTACCTTTTTGCCCTTCCACGTGACTTTAATTTACTTGCACACGTAAAGCTAGTTGACAACAATTACAACCCATACAAGGCTGTGGGAACAACAGTAAACATAAAAGTTAATTTCAAGATTATTTTGTGTGAATGAGTTCTTGTAACCAAAGGATAAACCTTATTAGTTTGAAATGAAGTGATAGTCTCATTATTCAAAAATTAAACCATTTAATATTAGTAAGAAAAGCTAATCAAAAATACTAATTATGGATAGACATGCTTGTTGTAAAGTATATTATGGTTAGTGTAGACATAAAAATTAATCTCAAGATTATTTTATATAAATAAGTTCTTACGACCAATAAAGGAGCCCTATTGACTAGAAATGAAGAGATAGTCTTATTTTTCAAGAATTAAGATATTTAATAGTTACAAGAAAGTTAATCAAGAGTACTAATTGCACATAAACATACTTATTATAGTGTATATTATGATTAGTGTAGACACAAAGATTCATTTCAAGATCATTTTGTGTAAATGAGTCCTTATAACCAATGAAGGAGCATTGCTTGCTAAAAATGAAGTTATAGTCTCTTTATTCAAGAATTGAATCATTCAATAATGGAATATTTAAGAGTACTAATTGTGCATACACATGCTTGTTGCCATATATGTTGTGGATGGTGTAAATATAAATTAGTTTGAAGACCATTTTGTGTAAATAAGTCCTTACAACTAATGAAAAAGCCTTGTTGACTAGAAATGAAGAGACAATCTCATTATTTAGGAATTGAATTATTCAAATCATGTAAGAAAAGTTAAACAAGATCAATGATTCTTTTGCATGATGGAATCAATGAATTCAAAGTACTAATGGTGTATAGACATGTATGCTAAAGTAAATATAGTAGTTAACATGGATGAAAAAGTTAATTTCAAAATCACTTTATATAAATGAGTCCTTATAACCAAAAAAGGAGCCTCATTCACTAGAATTAAAGAGACAACCTTATTATTTTGAAATTCAATTATTCAATACTTGTAAGAAAAATTAATTAAAATCAATGATTGCTTTGTTTGATAGAAGTTAAGAGATTTCAAGTATCAATTATAAATAAACATCTTTGTTGGAATGAATATATTGGTTGGTATATAGATAAAAATTACTTTCAAGATCATTTTGTGTAAATAAGTTCTTACAACTAATAAGAAATAAAGGTGTTGTTATCTAGAATTTGAACTCCTTAATTCCTATATGAAAAGTGAATCAATTAGGTCAATGACTTCTTCTTATTAGTTCTTTTTGGATGGAATTTAATGAATTCAAAGTACCAATGTTTTGGACATTTTTCTTACAATAAATATAATATTAGGTGCAAATGAAAAAGTTAATTTCAAGATCATTTTGTGTGAATGAATCCTTATAACCAAAGAAAGAGACTTGTTGGTTAGAAACAAAGAGATAGTCTTTTTATTCAGGAATTGAACCATTCAATACTTATAAGAAATTCTAATCAAGATCAATGACTTTATTTGATGGAATTCAAAGAATTCAAAGTACTAATGATTTATAGACATGTTTGTTGCAATGAACATAGTGGTTGATGCATAGACAAAAATTAATTTCATGATTATTTTATGTGAATGAGTCCTTAGAACCAAAGGGAAAGAATTGTTAACAAAAAATGAAGAAAGAGTCTAATTATGTTGGAATTAAACCATTTAATTCCTATAAGAAAAGCTAATCAAGATCTGAGACTTCTTTTGACTTTTTTTTTCTTAATGTAATTTAAGGGATTCAAAGTGCCTAAGGTGTAAAGGTTCTTATTACAATGAATAAAATATTAGGAGTGGACATAAAAGCAAATTTCAAGATTATTTGGTGTGATGAGTCCTTGGAACAAAAGGCTTTCATTATTCAAGAACTTAACCATTCAAAAGGGTTGGCAATATATGAAAAGACAATCTTGTTATCTAATAATTAAGCCATTCAATAAATGCAAAAAAAAAAAAAAGCTAAACAAAATCAATGACTCTTTTGTATAATAGAATTGATGAATTCAAAGTACCAATGGTATATAGACATGTATGCCAAAGTGAATATAATGGTTAATATAAATGAAAAAGTTCATTTCAAAATCAATTTGTATAAATAAGTCCTTGGAACCAAAGAAAGCCTTATTATTTCAAAATTCAAATTTTCAATACTCACAAGAAAAATTAATCAAGATCAATAATTGCTTTATTTGTTGGAATTCAATGGATTTAAAGTACTAATTGTGTATAAACATGCTTGTTGGGATGAATATAGTGGTTACTATATAGATAAAAATTAATTTTAAGATCATTTTGTGTAAATGAGTCTTTACAACCAAAAAACTAGACTTTATAGCAAGAAATGAAGAGAGGGTGTTGTTATCTAGGATTTGAACTCCTTAATTCTTGTATAAAAAGCTAATCAATCAAGATCAATGACTTCTTGTTAAGCTCATTTTTTATGGCTAATGTTAGATTTGTTGTCAACAACATCTTATAGATTTGTCTTTGTTGATTTGATGTTATGAGTACCTTTGAGATGTGTTTATTGCGTTTACAAAGTGTTAGCAGCACCAGCCAATAAGCAATATGTTAAGCCATAAGCTAAGGAAATTGCTCAGGATCTGGCAATATAGGTGTAATTTGTATTCGTTAAGGAGATACCCGAAAGCATTGTGAACAAGGAAAAGGAGCTCGAGAGATCATTGGTCAAAACCATTACTAGTAGGTCAACTCTAAATTTAATTAGTCACTGTTGACCATTGACCCTAAATTTTAGGAGTTAATGCTAATCGTTAACCTTTGACCATTGACCCTAAATTTTAGGAATTAATGTTGATTATTGATTGTAGGGCAACTTTTAGGAATCAATGTTGACCATTGATTGTAGAGTAACTCTTAGGAATCAATGCTGATCGTTGATAATAGGGCAACCTTAAATTCAAGGCTTATAAATATATCCATGCAACTACTAAGAGAGTTGTGTGCTGTAGAAACATAATAGAGAAAAGGAGCAGAACAATAAAGAGTAGCCACCAAAAAGAATAGGTAAGGGGAATGACAAGAGGTTGTGTTTTGCAGAGAATAAGAGAGGGCATAATAGAGGAAGAAAATATGTTCTACAAAACACAAAAGATTTTGTGCATGGTAGAGGAAGAAAAGGTGTTTTGCAAAACACAAGAGAGTGTGTGCTTAACATAAGAAGAAAACGTGTCTTGCAAAACACAAAAGAGTGTGTGCTCTGCAAAAGGAAGAAAACTTGTCCTACAAAAAATAAGAGAGGGCACGATAGAGGAAAAAAGAGGGAGTGTTGCAAAACGCCAAGAGAGAGTGCTGCAAAACGGCAAAGAGTAGCCATCAAAAGGATAAAAAGAGAATGGCAAAGAGTAGCCACCAAAAAGGAAGAGGAGAGAACTTGTTAAGGTAGAAGGAGGCAGTACTAACAGTAGAAGAGAAAACTTACCAAGGCAGAATGAGGCAGTACTAGTAATTGAAGAGAGAACTTGCCAAGGCAAAAAGAGTCAGTACCGGCAACTGAGGAGAAAACCTGCTAAGGTAGAAAGAGGTAGCACCAATATGAAAAAAAGGAGGTAGCAACTGCAATAGAAGCAGAAGGATTGTAATAGCAGAAGTAAAAAAATTGTAGCAGTAGAAGCAGAAAAGGAAGAAGGAGCTAGCAATAGAAAAGGAAGAAGGAGGAAGTAGTAGAAAAGGAAGAAGGAGCTTGTAGTAGAAAAGAAAAAGCCTCCAGCAATAGAAAATAAAGAGAGAGTGCATAGCAGAAGTAGGTAGTAGCGACTGTAAGATGAAGATAACCTATAACAAAGAGAACCTATATAGGAGAGAACTTGCAAAAGAGAGAACTTGTAGAGGAGAGAACTTATATAGAAGAAAACCTGTAAAAGGAGGAACCTGTAGAGATAGGAGAGAATCGATAGTAAAGAAGAGAACTTATAGAAAAAGGAACCTGTAGAGGTAGTAGGAGGAACTTACAAAGATAGAAGGAGGAACTTGTAGAGACAAGAGAACCAGCAGTAGAAAAGAGAACCTACAGAAGGAGGAACTTACAAAGGTAAAAGGAGAAACCTGCAGAGGCAGAAGGAGGAAACTGTAGAGGAAAGAACCTGCAAATGATAGACTGGCAAACCTTGAGGAAAGAACTAGCAGTGAAGAAGGAGAAGATTGATTTTTTTCAATAGTAGCTTATGTACATTGAGTGATCTTTCTTAGGGAAGTTTTCTTATAAACTTTTTATGTACTTTTTATGTAATCCTTCAAGTGATTGAGAAATTAACTCTTTTAATGATCGGGAGATCATTGTAAGTGGTTAAGGAGTAATCCTTCTACAAAATTAGTTGTATCCCTTGATAATAAGAGTGGATTGTATGATTTAGGAGTGATCCTTTCACATCGTAGACGTAGCTCACACATTGTGGGTGAACCACGTAAAACTTCTGTGTGTTCTTGGGTGCTTATAGTTGCTTGATATTCATACAACCATTCACACATAAAGTAGTAAACTAAAAATTGGATCATTGACTTTAATAGATCATAAAGGTTTAAACCAGATAGATTTGTAAAAAGTAAGCATTTCACACTAATTCACCCCATCCCTCACTCAATGTGAGACTTAAGAAGCTCATCATCACTTCTTCTTGTTTTTGTTTTTTTTTTTCATGGAATTTAATGGATTTAGAGTACCAATGATTTAGACATTTTTCTTACAATGAATATAATATTAGGTGTATACTTTAAGTTAATTCTAAGATCATTTTTTGTGAATGAATCTTTATAACCAAAGGAGGATGCTTATTAGGTAGAAATGAAGAGATAGTCTCTTTATTCAAGAATGGAGCACTTGGCACTTTATTTGCTCTTTACTAATAATCCTGTGACCATCTCCCACTATAACTAATAAGGAATGTGTGGGTACCAAAGAGCAAAGTAAACACCTTACTAAAGAGGTGTTAAGAAAGCTAAGTGTATTACCCAAATTTATTAACATCATCAAACTTTTGTTCCCTAGGCTTTTGGAACCTATTAGTACATTTGTAGATACAAACCCTTGTGATTCTACCTTTGTGGTTTCCCAAATTTATCTTGTTCCGTTATAGAGGTGACTTTCTAGAACAGAAGCTCCATCAATAATCATAAAGCTATATTATCTTTGCATAAATAGGTGAACTGCTTCTTTAATCTCTTCATTGATTCTTCTTTTTCCTTGATTATGAATAATTTAATGTTTACAATAGTTTTCATTTTCCTTGCTAGTTTGCTCACCAGTTTCCTCAGCTCAAAATGCTTCAATACCACTTTGTTAGGGTTTAGGTAAATTAGAGCAAGTAATGTTGGGTTTAAGAGAGGATAATAAGAGTCATCGAGAGAGAGGATGACTGAGAAGAAGAATATAGAAATTGGTGCAGAGAAAAACAAAAGTGCAATAAGACAAATATTTATAGAGTTGAAATTTGTGAAATGAGACAAATATGAATTTTTTTTATTTATTTTTATACAACTCTATTATATAATACCAAATGTTATTAAAGTGTAATCAAATATGAGATACACAATATAACCACATTATGTCTAATCATATTCATTACACACTCTATCTATCTATTATTTTTCCTATTTTTGGGGAAGGGGTAGTTGAATGGGACTTTTGCACTTACCTCATCCCAATCACTAACATAACTAGGCTTTCCAGTCACTCAGCACAATTTTGTTTTTCCTTAGTGATTGGTCTTTCACCAAAATTCCATTATTAGCAATGTATCCAAGAATATCATATTGATCTAACATAAATATTTCAATGTATGGCATGAAGCTTCAAATTCAATCTCACAAACTTCAACTTAACCAACTTATTTTTTCGATCTTCATGGTACCCAAAAAGATGCATGGTAGCATCTACATGATAACCTGTACTCATCGCTGGAATATATGAACCTTGTAAATTGGTCATAGGTCTACCATGGTTTGGGAATGATCAAGCATGCATCAATATTGCAAAGCACCTTTTAGCTCTGAATGATATTTGATGCAAATATGCAAGTAAGGAATGTTTGGGACCACATTTTTACCTGTTGGAACTAGGTCAAAAAAATGAATAAAAATAATCAGATTTCAAGGATAGCAACAAGGTGCCCATCTTTCCTTGGCAAGAGGATACAATTCCAACCAACACAAGTAACTCTAGAAATAAACTTACATGCTCAGCAATGTCACAGCAAAAAATAGAATGATTGCCAATGCAAAACAGAACCCAATAATTGCCATGAAAGCCTAGAAATAGCTAATTAATTAGATACAACTTATTGACTAGATATCAATAGCAAAATGTTTTGGACACATTACAGACCTTCCCTTGACTATTGAATTTGAATTTCGTACTGAACCATGATAGCCCCTTGTTTACAAAAGGTGCAAGTGCAACAGCCCTAAACAAATTGAATGTCTTTAACATGAAGAGTCTGATCACAACAAAAATGCAAAGCAAAATAGCTAGACATGGAAAGGAATCATGCCATTGAGGAACAAATAGCAGTTATCAAAAAAGCAAAGAACATGCATATGGCTCATTGGCAAATAAGTTCCAAGAACAAACATGAGATCCAACCCCCAAGAGTTTCTTTTAAATTAGTCCAATAACAATAGCATACAAGGTGCTTGTTCTCATGCTAACAAAGCGCATCAATGCCCATGACTTGTTCGCATCAAAAGCTAAATTAGTAAGTACATAGTCAATTACAAATTATATCATTTATCGATCCATAACAAACAAAAGGGAAATGATCTAGATATGACATAAGAATTCAACCAGTTGTATGCTAAATTCTTTGAAAAATGAATGAATGAATTTTGTTATTACAGAAAGGGAACAACAACCTAACAGAAAGCCACGCCTACCATATGCCATAACACGTCTTATTTAGAATTCCTAACTTCCAAATATAAGGGCAGATGAAAACCAAGTTACAAAAATTAACCATATGCTACTACTATCTTGACATATGAATACTAATTTCCATAAGAGCAAGAGACGTGCTATTGCAGCATGAAGCCATTATTTCTGCATACCAAAGCATGCCTTACAGAAAAGTCCTAAGATTCTACCCATCAAAAAGCCAATTTCCATCCAGCATGCTCACTGCAAAACCTAATTCTTAGATTTTACTTCTTAAATAGCTATTTGAAGGTTTACCTTTGATTTCTTAAACATTAATCTTCTTTGTTTTCCTCATCTAACCTATACTTACACAAACATTCATGTATGGGCATGCAACACATTTGAATGGCAATTTCTTTTGGCCAATACAGTGCATATCCTCTCTAAAGACATCTTCGTGCACAAGGCTCTCACATTAAGCATTTAGGAAAGGGTTGTGCTAAATTTCCCTTCACGCACCAATCATTTCAATAGGACCTCCTGTTATGGATTGGGCAATTCATCCACACGTGTTGAAAGCCTATTTATCCTTTTGGGCTTTTTTTTTTTTTTTTGGATAGGTGAACCCATAAACCTTCTTTCAGTAACTTATCCTTAAAACTACTTTCTTTACTCCACAGAGGACTACTGACTTAGGTCTTGTGTGTTCAATTCCTTTATTCCTTTTCCCTCTTTTATTAATAAAGACAACTAAAACCACAAAAATCTCAAATGGTTTAGGTGATATCACAATCATCACATGAGGCTGATGCTGAGTCACTCTTCCTTGTGAGAAGTCTACCATTTGTAAAGGTAACCAAAAAACAAAAAAAAGGCTCCCTTTTTTTTTCACTAAGATTAAATTGTAATACTGAGGGGGGTGAATCAGTATCACCATAATTCGCAAGTATGTAAACAACTTCAACCTCTTCTTAAAAGCGAACTCTTTCACAGATTTGATTAAGGTAGATCTATTGCTACCTACTAATCCTAATAGTCCCCAAAGTCACTTTCAGACACCTTCCTATTAAGTCTTCATTAGGTTATGGGTTGGCTGATACTTTAGTCACGTTCACAACTCATTTCAAAACATAGAATGTAAATCAAAGTAAGGACACATGAGATTTACGTGGTTCCGTCAACGTAACGTACATCCACAATGGTAGGGACTCTCCCTCTACCGAGACAATCCATTATACTTCAGAATACCAGTTACAATGGATGTCTTAATCCTTTACTCCTTTCACTATTGTAAATACTATACAAGTACAATACAAAGAGTGTCACTTACTATGTCTACTCTTCTTCTAACTTGTCTTGCCTCTGTTGAATTGAATGACTACTTCACTGCCGCTTAGAAGTTCACTACAACGCTCTCTAACCTCTCTTGAAGAAATCTGGAAATACGTTGAGTTATTTCCGATGCTTCACTGAATTTCTTTTCTACGTTGTTTCACACAACTTCTGCTTTCACCGTCTCATAGTCTCACCCATCTCTTGGTTCCATAGCCTTACTATTTCATGGCCTACCCTCACGCTTCTAGTCTGTTGCCCCATCACACATTCTAGTCTCACACCGTCTCCTAATGTACACCCACGCTTCTGCTGCGTTCCCATCACAACTTTGTTGGTCTCACGTTTCAGCTTTGCTAGTCTCTCGTTTCAGCTTTGCTGGTCTCGCATTTTAGGTCACCAGTTTCTGGTCTCCCTTTTTTGGTCACCCGTTACTAGTCTCACGAACTGGTCACCCGTTTCTTCCAACAGTGGTGCATTTCTAGTTTTCGCTCTCACCTCACGTTTCTGGCTTTCTTCCTCTTCGCTGGTCTCATGCCTCACGCATCACCCATCCGTTTTTGGTTTTCTTCCAGCCAATGGTCTTACACCTCATACCTCACTTGTCTGTTTCTTGTTTTCTTCTGGCCGGAGGTCTCATGTCGTGTGTTGTTTTGCCGTGCCGCTCTTTGTTTTGCTGTGTAGGTTTTATTTTTCCGTTCACTCTCCCTTGCCATAAAGCGTTTGTTTTGCCTGTAGTGTTCTCTTGCCGTCTATTCCTGGTTTTCTCTCTTTCAACCGGTTCCCCTTTGCTGTCCTCTATCCTTGTAGGATTTTGTGTTTTGCCCAGTGATTCTATTTAGTCATTCCCTCCTTTTCATCCACACCTTTGTGGTCGTTCACCTCTTTGCTTAGACGTTCGCCTCTTTGCCATTGGTTGTGCTTTGCCGTGTAGGGTTGTATGGACGTTCACCTTGTTTGGCCGTGTAGGTTGGTTTGGATGTTCACTTCCTTGCTTAACAGGTTGTCTCATTGCTTGGATGTCTAAGGTTGATTGGCCGAATAGCCTAGCTTATCAATTTCTCTTGTGTTGGCCGAATGGTTGTGTTTGGATGTTTGTCTCCTTTGGCCAGTTGTTTCCTTTGGCCGGTTGTCTCTTTTGGACGATTTCTCTTGCTTAGATGGTTACCCTCTATTCTTGCTGTATACCCTCTCTTTGTGTTTAGTGGTTTTGCCGTTTAGGGTTGTGTTGTTTGGCCAGTTGCTCTTCCAATGTTTTCTCTCTTGTGTTTTGGCCAACCTTGCTCTCTTTATGTTTACCGAATGCTCTCTTATGTTGGCCTTGCTCTAGTTTTGTCTTCCAAGATCTTTATATACTCTCTTCCATAAAACCCTAATAGGGTTTACGCAGTGGATTTACATTCTTGCCCCTCTATATGACTTTTACTTTCTTGCCCCTCCATGTGGTTTTACTTTCTTGCCCCTCCATGTGGCTTTACTTTCTTACACACTTAAATCTAATTGACAACAATTACAACCTATACAAGGTTGTGGGAACAATCTCCCCCTTTATAATTGTTGGCAACACTCATAACAAAAGCCATTATGTAGCAATTTTAACTCCCCCTAAATATGTACTCCTCCTTTCTTAACAGCTCCCCCTGCACTGTTGCTTCTCTCCTTCTTTGCCAACCAATTACAAATCTGAAAAACTTGCAAAGTAAAGATGGAGGATTCACCTGAACTTCAAGCTTGATAAGGCATTCGCACAGACAGACTCATTCTATGCTTTTCAAATAGCTCTGTGGATAGAGATTTAGTTACATCTTGTGTAGCCTCTTCAACAGATTTGGTTTCAACTTGTGAGAGTAAAGCAATATTTCTCATAATTCTTCTTCTTGTTGTTACTCTTATTGATGGGTTACCTATGATCTAATTTTTTTTATGAGCACTGGTCCACGTTTTCTTTGGCTTTCTTTCTTGCACAGTCTTAGCTGCAAGAAGATCTCTTTCTTCATCTTCAGACTCACTCTTCTTTGAGTCTGAACTTACTTTTTGTTCCTTTTCTTTAGGTCGGTCTGATTCTTCGTCTACATTGAAGTCATCTTCTTTATTGTCCCTAACTTCTCCATTCTGCATTGTTTTCTAGTTCTCATCTATTCTCACATCACTAGACGTGATCACTTTTTACAGCTTCTGCAGGAAAACCTTGTAACATTTTGTCTTTGCTGAGTATTCCATAAAGATGCCTTCATCAGACCTAACATTGAATTTTCCTAAGTTTTGCTCCTTGTTCTTCACAAAACATAGGCTGCCAAAGATTCTGAGATATTTGGCTGTTGTCTTCTTGCCACTACATAGCTTATATGGAGTCTTATCAATATTGGGCCTTAGTAAAACTCTGTTCAGTAGGTGCACGATTGTAAATGTTGCTTCTGTCCAAAATCTTGTATGAATCTTGGATTCCAGCAGTAGAGTTCTTGCCATATCAACCATAGCTCTATTTTTCCTCTCTACCACCCTATTCTATTGAGGTGTTCTTGTTGCGTCCATCTAATGGTGAATACCATGCTTCTCAAGGTAATCTTCAAAAGCTTCATTTGTAAATTTAATGCCTTAATCTGACCTCAATACTTTGATCTTCCTTCCACTCTCATTTTCAGCCAATATTTTGTATCTGTTGAAACAATTTAGGACTTCTGACTTGTGTTTGAGGTGTATGATGTAGGTCCTTCTAGAATAATCATCAACAAACAAGATGAAGTACCTCTCACCATTCAAACCTTTTGTACTTATTGGTCCACACAAATCAGTATGCACAATGTCAAGTACTGCTTCAGAACTGAACTCTTTGATCTTATACTGCTTTCTGGCATGTTTTCCTTTAGAACATACTGAGCAAACAACTCTCTCTCTCTCTCTCTTTCTTGAGTTCGAGAATGTCTTTGATTGCATGAGTAGTGGTCAGCTTCCTCATGTTCTTCTGTGATAAGTGTCCAGCCTCTTATGCCAGAGTTGATTTTCTTCTTCTTTGGTGAGTAAATAGCTATTTGTCTTGTGCTCATCAATCACATATAAATTTCCAGCTGTTCTCTTCCTAGTTACAACAGTATTGCCTTCTTTACTCTTTACTTGGCAACTTATTTTTGTGAACATCACTTTATGGTCTTCATTGCATAATTGGCTGATATATGTTAAATTATATCTGAGTCCTTCAATATGCAGAACATCTTTCAGCTTCACTTTTCCAATATTTACTAACCCGTAACCACTGATGTTGAGTGAATCATAATTACCAAACTTGACTCTGTCTTCTCTTGACTTCTTTAGCTTTGATAATTTACTCTTATCTCCTGTCATGTGTGAAGTGCATCTGCTATCAAGAATCCACTGCTTATCCTTGTAGTCAACCTTTAGTGCAATTTCAACTATGTTAATTACCTCCCTTTTAGCTTTATATTCCTTCTTTTGAACAAGCTGGAAGATAGCTTTCTCTTTTTCTTAGCTTTGACTACACCAATTGCTTTTACTGTGCCATCAAGTGCCTTCTCTTGTACAGGGAGAAGTGTCATGCATCTCTTGGCATTATAGCCATCCTGCTCCCACCTTTCACACTATTCCAAGTTTACCAACATAGCAAACTTTTTTTTTGAAACCATTGGTTTGCACTTCCACCAACAATCCTTGTTAGTGTGTCCTTGCTTTTTACAGTATGTGCAAAAACTCATGATAGGTGTTCTTTTCTGAATTTTGTATTGTCTCCCCCTGTATGCAGCATCGGATGTTCTCAAGTTGGAGATGTATACCGGCCTTCTCCACTAGCACTTACTTGTCTTATGACCCCAAACTCTACAATAAAAACAGTGACCTTGAAACTGCCTCTTCTTGGGTCTAATCACAACTTGTTTTCTTTTGCTCATTACTTGTTGTGTAGGCAAGGTTACTGGCTTCTTTGCTTGTGTGGCTTTCATTTCAGCCACCTTCCTCTCCTTCTTCTATTCAGCCATTGCCTTTGGCTGGCTGACTTTCTTTTCTTTTCGAGACATAGCAGCTCTGAGCTACTCCTCTTTAACCACATACATCATTTTTTGCCCTAGCTTTGGTTTGATAACTGCCTTATCTTCTTTAGTTATCTTCTCCTGAGTCACAACCCTCTCTTTTAACTTATGTGGCAAAGTCTCATTCTTCTTTTTTCTTGTAGAGCTTGTTTCTCCTACCACTTTAAACTTCTGCAAGTTCTCCTCACTCTTTTCAAGCTGTTGCTGAAGTCTCAGCAACTTTATCTACATTTCTTCAATTGTTGAAGTCCTTGAGCCAAGCTTTATAGTAAGGTCTTCACATATTTTGATCTGTTTTTCAAATCTTTTCTTCAAGTCAATATGTTCAGCACTTATTTCATTCTTTTTGACTTTCAGCTTCCTCAGATTTTGCTTCAACTTGTTTTATATGGGCCTCCAATCTTCTTATGGTTCTGCCCCTTCTGATTATCTCCTTTGAAGCTGCTTCCAACTTAACTTCAAGATCTGGTTCTTCTTTATCAACCTCTTTTTCCTTTTCAGAGGTTGAACGACCACCTTGACCTGATGCCATAAAGGCCTGCTCATCTGATGATTTTTCATCGTCCTTCTTATCAGCTTCTTTTATCTGACTCACATAACTCTTGAATGAGTCTCTCTTCTTCTTTTGTGGGTTGGCAATCTTCTTGCTGGACTTCTTTGATTTGAATGATGGTCTTCTCCATTTTGAATTCAACTCATCTTCATCATCATCAAGTTTCACTTTGCACTGAGAAGCAAAGTGTCCAGTCTGCCCACAACGATAACATCTCAAGGACAACTGTCCTTTTCCCTTCTTAGACCCCTTCTTAAATTTCCTTGTGAAGTAAGCCAACACTTTACCTTCACTTTCTTCTTCATCACCATCATCATCCTTATTGGATGATTCTTTCTCTTCTTTTATCTTCAAGTGTTTCATAGCTTTGAAAGCTGCCTCCTTTGATACCTTTGACGTTGAGAAGCTCTCAGTTGACTTTACTCTCATCTCATATGCAATGAGATTGCACTAGAGATCATGCAAAGACATAGAATTGAGACTCTACTCTCCTCTATAGCTGCCAACTTTGAGGCAAACCTCTCAGGCAGAATTCTAAGACTTTTCTTCACAATAGATGAGTTCTTTTTGTTCTTCCCATGACTTCTAAGATCATTTATAACACAATAACCCTGGTGAAGAACTCTTGGACTGTCTCATTCTTCTACATTCTGAGGGATTCATATCTCTCCTTGAAACTTGAAGTTTGGCCTCTTTCATTCTACCATCACCTCCATAAATCTTCTGCAATCTGTCCCGTATCTCCTTAGCAGATTTTCAGTCTATAACTTAAGCATATTCAGTATCTGTCAATGCTGAAATGATGACATTTGAGGTCTTCCCATTTATCCCAAACTGCCTTAATTCTTCTGGAGTTGGATCTTTACCTTCTTTTGGAGCCGCAAAACCCTCCTGTACAGATTTCACCACGTTTATGCCCATGGTTGCAAACACCACTTGTATTCTCGCTCTCGACATATGGTAGTTTGTTCCGTTGAAAATTTGAACCTTCTTGCTGTAAGCAGTGCTAGTGCTAATACTGACATCTATTTCTTCGTAAGCTGAAACCCTTCAAACTAGTACACCAAGCTGATAAGTTTCAAACTAGTGAACCTGTGCTCTGATACCAATTGAAATTCCCAATTTTTCCCTAGGATCTACTAGTTTGTGATACTAAGAGGGGGGTGAATCAATATCACCACAATTCACAATTCGCAAGTAAGTGAATAACTTTAACCTCTTCTTAAAAGTGAACTCATTCTCAGATTCGACTAAGGTAAATCTATTACTACCTACTAATCACAATAGTTCTCAAAGTCACATTTCAGATACCTTGCCTATTAGGTCTTTGTTAGGTTATGGGTTAGTTGATACTTTAGTCGCGTTCACAACTCATTTCAAAACTCAAAACGTAAATCAAAGTAAGGACACATAAGATTTACGTGATTCCATTAATGTGACGTGCATCCATAGTGGTAGGAACTCTCCCTCTATTGAGACAATCCACTATACTTGAGAATACCAATTACAATGAATGTCTTAATCCTCTGCTCCTTTCACTATTGCAAATACTAAGCAATTACAATACAAAGAGTGTCACTTATTGTATCTACCCTTTTCCTAAGTTGTCTTGTCTCTGTTGAATTGAATGGTTGCTTCACTGTCACTTAGAAGTTCACCACAATGCTCTCTAACCTCTCTTGAAGAAATCTAGAAATACGTTGAGTTCTTTATGATGCTCCACTGAATTTCTTATCTACGTTGTTTCACACAACTGCTTTCACCATCTCACGGTCTCACCCGTCTCCTGGTTCCACGGCTTACTGTTTCATGGTCTGCCCTCACACTTCTGGTTTGTCACACCGTCACATGTTCTTGTCTCACGTTGTCTCCTAATGTACACCCACGCTTTTGCTGCACTCCCATCACAGCTTTGCTGGTCTCTCATTTCAGCTTTACTGGTCTCCTGTTTCAGCTTTGTTGGTCTTCTGTTTCAGGTCACCAATTTCTGGTCACCCGTTACTGGTCTCACGGCCTAGTCACCCGATTCTGGTTTTTGCTCTCACCTCACGTTTCTAGCTTTTTTCCTCTTCGCTGGTCTTATGCCTCACGCCTCACCTGTCTGTTTTTGGTTTTCTTCCAGCCGGTGGTCTCACGCCTCATACCTCACCTATTCGTTTCTTGTTTTCAAATCTCTAGTCATGCATTGTTTTGTCATGCTGCTCTTTGTTTTGTCGTCCACTCACTCTCACCGTCAAGCCTTTGTTTTGCCGTGTAGTGTTCTCTTGTCGTCCGTTCCTGGTTTTCTCTCTTTCAGCCGATTCCCCTTTGCTGTCCTCTCTCCTTGTAGGATTTTGTGTTTTACCCAGTGGTTCTATTTGGCCGTTTCCTCCTTGTCGTCCACACCTCTTTGGTTGTTCACCTCTTTGCTTGGACGTCCACCTCTTTGCCATTGATTGTGCTTTGCCATGTAAGGTTGTATGGACGTTCACCTTGTTTGGCCATGTAGATTTGTTTGAACGTTCACCTCCTTGCTTAGCCAGTTGTCTCCTTGCTTGGATGTCTAAGGTTGATTGGCTAAATACCCTAGCTTATTGGTTTCTCATGTGTTGCCGAAATGGTTGTGTTTGGACGTTTGTCTCCTTTGGCTGGTTCTCTTTTGGATGATTTCTTTTTCTTGGACGGTTACCCTCTCTTCTTGCCGTGTACCCTCTCTTTATGTTTAGTGGTTTTGCCATTTAGGGCTATGTTGTTTGGCCGGTTGCTCTTCCAACATTTTCTCTCTTATGTTTTGGCCGACCTTGCTCTCTTTGTGTTTACCGAATGCTCTCTTATGTTGGCCTTGCCCTAGTTTTGTCTTCCAAGGTCTTTATATACTCTCTTCCATGAAACCTTAAAAGGGCTTACGCGGGGGATTTACGTTCTTACCCCTCCATGTGGCTTTTATTTTCTTGTCCCTCCATGTGGCTTTATTTTCTTGCACACTTAAATCTAGTTAACAACAATTACAACCCATACAAAGCTATCGGAACAACAAGGTCAAAGCAAACTAGAGGCAGCCTTTCCTTGTTCATACTGTATTCCAAATCCTTAGCCAATATACATCTTTCAAAAGCTTCATCTCTACTTAAATCTATATGCAATAAGAATAACAATAAATAATAATAACAATAACAAGAATAATAAAAATAATAATAACAATAACAA